>CALNXK010000178.1:992500-1062500 GCA_942486035.1 Porites lobata | reverse complement strand
AACAACGGACTTGAAACCCCATCTTCGCCGGGATTAGTACTAACTTTAAGACTTTAGAGAACGTCTAGAGTCTTCCATATCGAGTTTCCTCACATTTTAAAAGGACTAGAAGAGAAGACTGTTAAGCTCCTCGGGTGCATCTCATGTACACGTTGATCTTCTCTGTTGTATTTTGAACTTATGTAAGCTTTTAAAATGTTTATATGTTCTGACTATTTTTTAATAAATGTCGACGTTTCATTGTTGAGGCAACTTTATTCTAAAAACACGGTTTTATTCAACCTTACAATTTCGGGAAACAATGCATTTTCTACCATGTGCAACGTTTGTAAAACCTGGTCAAACCGGTCTTCTAGAGTACAAATACCGTGAGATATATTTACTCGTTTTGGGTGTTATTTGTACCCACTGAGTGAAGTTGAATAACTATCAATTATTGAATGAGGTTGAATACGATAGAAAAAGTTATGCAGATCGAGGAGAATGTTATCCACCAATGTGGAAAACAACTTCCGAGATCTGCATAATTCGCATTAAACGAAAACCGAATTCAATAATTGTTTTATTATTCATTCAAAATATCTCTAGGTTCTTAACAAGCTTACCTCCTCGCAGGCTTTCTTCAAAACTTTGGTTTATTTTTCAGGACGGTTTCAGGATATAAACAGATTTTTTTTTCTTGCAGATACTACTCAAACAGTAGATAACATCCATCGAGCAATACGTTTTCCTTATTCTTGCATTTCGTCCTTTAAGTTTGAGTCGGACAGCCGTGAACGCCATTTTTAGTTCACTCAAAAAACCAGTTAGGCTGCCGTGCCTAGAAACCCAGTCGATCGATGGGATACCGGTATTTGCCTTGAAGCGGCGCTGCTTGCGCATTATATCATCGAATCGATGGTGTATTGCTCGCATCTTCCAAATTTGGTCAACGCCAGCTGGTAATAACGAATTAGCCTGGGGATGTAAGCAATTAGAAACAGGGAAATATTTTAAATGAGTATTAACTCTTAATATATGATATATGACACTATGTTAGGCCCCAATACCGCCGGTTTAAAAGCGCAAAGTTCCTAACACTGGACGTTTAAAATATCAAAGGCATGTGTTTCAGATACTATCAAAATTTACATAAGAGATTGCCATTTATGAGTTCGAACTTCCTTGCACCCGTAGTAGTAATTACTGCAGCTTCATGTTTCGTATGAAGTTAAATATGATCCTGTCATTTACCATATATGGAAGATGCAGTTTGTTTTTCGGTTTAAAACTTTGATGAAAAGTTCACACTCGAATAATAAATCCATTATTAAATTATATGTGTTGACAGTTTGCTTATTGTTTGCAAAGCATACACCATGTTCATTAACAGTCAAACCATCAAATAAGGCGAGAAAGGGACAATATTTTTTGAACTCAGATATTTGTACTTCTTTTCTCCTAAATTAATTTCTGGTGAGCTTTAATCCTTCTTTTGAAAAACGGAAAACACATTTTCTGACAAGAATTATGGCTCATGATAACGTTTAACTTAAAATTTAAGAAATTTTCTATGCCTTAATAACAATGTTTCTGTACGTCGACATTCAGTGCAAACTTTTTTGTCGCTGTTTGACAGATCAAAATACCATATCAAATATGAGATTTTACTTAGCGTTTCATGGAAATACTTTAGTTGGTAAGTTCGCACAAAAAGGTTTACCAGGATTGCGCTTCCTCTTTAAATAAAGTTATTGTATTGTATTGTATTGATGTTTCGATGGGTGTCCTCTATTTAAGCGTGGTTTTAGTTCTTGGAAAAAATGATAAAGCTATGTACT
This sequence comes from Porites lobata, assembly GCA_942486035.1. Taxonomy (NCBI): domain Eukaryota; kingdom Metazoa; phylum Cnidaria; class Anthozoa; order Scleractinia; family Poritidae; genus Porites; species Porites lobata. The sequence continues at coordinate 1,060,680 of CALNXK010000178.1, read as the reverse complement.
GACTATTGTTTGTGTTAAGAGAGCTAAGTAGACATGATATTACGGAAAGCAGGAACCAGCATTTTGGCATTGTTGAAGAATGTTAAAAGAGCCCAGAGGCTGATACTTACCTTTTTGCCGATCGAAGAGATAGCCGAAGTACTGCCTTGAAACATGGTAATTTAAGCTAAAAAATAAACGGTAAAATTTACAACAACGTTTCAACCTTGCTTTTGGTCATTATCAAGTTGAGTAGGAGAGTAATAATAGCAAATATGTTTATATAAAGAGCGAAAAAATGGAATAAAAATGTGTAAAAAATAAGACAGGAGCGTTAAAAACAATACAAACGTGCAGAAACTAAAAGATGTTAGAAAACATAATAAGAGGAACTTAACATCGATCGAGGTAGGCATGTTTTTAAAGTAAGAAATATTTTATAACATTCATTGCATTCGGCATTTTTAAGATCTGAAAAAATTATGCAGATTGAGGAGGGTGTTAGAAGCCGAGGGTTAAGGCTTCCTCCATATTTTCAGATCACACCCATCCTCATCCATTAAATAATACAGAGTAACTTCTGGTTTGCTGTTCCTCTGGGGCGGTGCCTTGCAACAGCTTGCTCCTGGAGATCGGAAAATCACCAGCGGTCTCCCTGTCTTATGCTTAGCACGCCTTTCATCTTACACTGCCCACAGAAAAACAGAAAAATGGCTATGTGCGTAAAATATAAGAGGCTCATCAGCCGTCTGCTTCTTTCTTTGTAGATTGTATTTGCGAAGAGTTATTAAGACTGCGGATACTTGTTGTTTTTTTCATATCTGGCGATCGCAATATCCCTTTCGCGTTCAAAGCAGCTATTCATTAATGATAGCCTCTTAAACAAATCTTTATTGCGGTGTCTCTAAGACTCACTAAAGTCTTTTAAAGACAAATGTTACGCTTCTTTGAGCAAAGCGGGGTCCTTAATGTCAATAAATTTGTCTTTTTCAATTGCTTGTTTGTTTGCTTGCTTTTTGTTAAGTATCCGTTACGTATATATTTGCACATTTTTTGTTTTACTTTTTTCAAACTACGTAACAAAAGGGTAATTTAAAAAAAAAGCTGCCAATAGATACTTAGTAAATAGCAAAATATCAGATAAAAGAAGAGGAAAAGAAAAAATAAATAGATTCTACACATTTTGCTTCTTCATTATCATCTTTGTCTTGATACGGAGCTCCGCGCGGAACCTATCCTGGTATAGAGCACGAAGAGCCTTTTTTCCGCTTAAAAGTCACTTTATAGTCACGGCAACGTACGTCCGATCGAACGACCCTGCTCACGTACAAACTCTAGTAGGGGAGCTGCCACTGAACGTTCTTTTTGATACAAAGGGTTCTGGGAAGGACCTTAGGTAAATTATTACTCACGGTTTTTTTACATAATTTCAGTTATCGTGACCAACACTGACATAGTTATGTCGGAATCAGCTGAAATTGCTGTGACAGTTGTAACGTCAGTGCTTATCATCACAAGTATCGTAGGAAACTCTCTTGTTTGTGCCGTCATCAAGAAGAATCGAGACATGAGGTGAGAACTATTCAGCAACGACACCACGTACTCCCTTCAACCACTTGATGCCAAATAATTTTTTTACTATACAACGTATCTTGCAGAATTTACCATCAATTTCATTAATGAGTCCAATTGACAATTTTTAACGAGACCATCAGGCACCTTGTTTACCCCAAAATTTTACCTGACCATTTTTCCCAATTGATAATAAATTCAAATGACTGTTTTCACCGATGCACCGATGTCCCCCCCCCAAAAAAAAAAATTTACGCAACCATTGTTTCCAATTTCCCCTGGGCATTATAGTCGTCCCGAGAGAAATCGAAGACAGTGGTTATGCAATTTTTTTTTGTGGAGGGGTGTAAACAAGGTGCATTATGGCCTCAGTAGAAATGGTGAATTGATTATTGAGAAAAGGCACTTACTGTGGAACTCACAAAACCGTGAACACCAGAAATATTTATGGAATGTTATTGTGTTGCAAGAAATAAGCCAATAAGGCGCGAGATAACTAAACCGCAAACAGCAACGGTAATTAATTTGTGGTTCTGAGGTTTGCTTGCGTATCCTGAACTTTATTGTGATTGGCCAATACACAATCAACATTCCTGAAATTTTTCAGGTGTTCACGGTTTTCTGATAACGTAATTGCATCACTGTATTCAAGTTTTGATAAATCTGTAATTTCTTTTCGCCGTTTGTCGGTAAAGAATAATTCTTGAAGTATGACATGGTATGCCATACATACGTACTTACATATACCATATTTAACCTCGAATTCAGAGTAGTTAAATATAAGCTATAACTTTCGCGTTACAAGTAAAGTTCTAAATATCACTAAAATTTTGAAATTATAATGTCGCCTGTTACAATACGTTGCGTTATTTCATCATTTAATTTTCACAGAAATCCCATAGATTATCTACTGGTGAACCTTGCAGTGGCGGATATCATCTATACAACATTTAGTTTACCAGGCATTGTGTTGAGACACACTAACAGTCACCCAGGGGGAGTGACTGGCAAGGTGTTGTGCATAGTACTGACAAAGGGAATCATTGCGTGGGTCGGGGCTTTTTCTTCAGTGTTAACTCTTCTTGCCATTGCCATAGAACGCTACCTAAGCGTTATACACTCCCTCGGCAGCAAAGCAAATCTTACCATACGCAGACTAAAGGTAAGTTGCACTTCCAAAACCTTACAGCACCTAGCTAGTGTAATATCACTAATAGGCGAATCCTTTTTTACATTTTTTGCATCATTAACATATCCTTATCATTAATCTGAGCTCGATATACCGAATACGTTTAGAAGAAACTTTCCAAAAATGTATGAGCTTTTTGTCCCCAGCAATTTCGCAGTTATTGATTCCTGATATTTCCTCTGTTATTGATTGCAAAGAGCAGAAAATTGCACAAACTGCTCCAATAAAGTAACTCTTTTAACCTTTGAACTAAAGTTGTTAATACGACTTAATTCGGGAAAAAAGGTTTCATTAATTAACCTTTAGTGAGGGGCTGTGAAAATTTAGGAGGCTATGGAAGAATTTGAAGAATTTCATGATCAAAACATCGTTTAAAGAGATATCTTTCTAGATTAGCTTTAGATTAAAATATTAAATTAAAACATATCTTTTTACATTAAAACTTATCATTGGATTAAAACATATCTTTTTAGATTAGCTTTTAAGAAGTTTTAACTTGATTTTATTCTCATTTTATTTTATTTATGAATTTTTATCAGCATTTTTTCTGTTAATCGGTGTCATCTTTCATAGTCGATATCATACATTTATTTTATAACTTTTAATTAGTATGACCGTAAAGCGCTTTCGATCATTTATACATGTATGTTAAAAGGCGCTATAGTAGATTTATAATTTATTATTATCATTATTACTAGTGTTATTATTATAATACTACTACATGAGAAATTTCTTCAATTTGATTGGCTAAGAGAAGTGGTACTTCAGCTTAATTTGAAATACCTACATGTGAAAATTACAAAACCTTTGCGGGTAGTAGTATAAACAAATAATAGCATGATTTGTACGTGATATTTGGCATAAATACCACTAGTGATATTTCAAAACTGTCTCAAATTTCACTCACCTAACGGCTCGTGAAATTTCGTATAACAATTTTGAAATATCACTCGTGGTATTTGTGCCAAATATCACTACAAATCATGCTATTACCCATACTAATGAGTAGAAATTACAGATGTGTGAAATTTGTAAATATCTCCAAGAGCTCCCTTGGCGTTTTCTCCGACGAATGCTCCACGTTCTTAGACATGATGAATGACACTGGCATTGACAAAAAGCAGCAACTTTATATAATCAAGAAAATGATAAACATAGTCATTAGAGCAACATATTACATCTTTTGTTGTAGAAATAGGAATTGGGATAGCCCAGACTTAATGCAATTTTGATTTTCTTTTCTTTTTTTTTTTTTTGTTTTAATAATTCGATTTCAAGCGGCATTTGTAAATTGCCTATACGTAGCGAGATTTACAATAATTATTGTACATTCAAAAACAAAAATAAAGTTTCCACTATTATTATTATTTAAGGATTTGCGGATGCATCAAAATGTACTAAAGTAAATCACTGTTCGGTATCTATGAATAAGTAGTACAATAGTGTAGCACTTCTCAGTGACGTCCATTTGACATTTCTTACCCGCAAAAATTTCATTTCACAGACTTGAGAATTTGTTACATGAGTTAGGGATTTTTCCATTGTGAGAGAAATACATTTTATTCTACCAGTTGTCCTAGCTCGACAAAACTCAGAAATGACAAAACAACATGCTCAAAACTGCCCAAAGAAGTTCGATTTAGCTTAATGTTGTTTCCATTTTCCATCACTAGATTATTATTCCTAGTTTTTGGTTCTTTTCATTGATATTGGAAATCCCGCCAGCAACAAACATGGCATTAGACAAGAGATTCGATCCAAAATTCTGCCCCAAGATGCGGCTTCACTACAAGACATGGATACAACATGGTTACGTATTCTTGTGGTTTACGATGGTTGTCATTTCCATTGCGGTGATGATTGGGTTATATTCCAGAGTCGTGTTCACTTTGTGGGCCAGGTGCAACAACGATGAACTCACACATCGACAGAGGGTATTTCATTTAACACGTTAAAAAGACGTTCACCTAGTACTGTACAATAATTCGACCGGTTGAAAATTCGTGCGTTTAGGGGTTTAGTTCACAGGGAGCCTCCGTAAAGAAATTTAGACTCCCAACCGTTCAATAAGTTGATCTTCAAAATCGAGTTCAAATTTTGAGCCGGTACGGTCAAAAGATTGATCAGCGTGGTGTTAACACATTGACCACCTAAAGGCGTGGTTGCATGAATGCTTGGTAGTTAGTTGGAAGACGCCATTTTGGATTGGCTTAAGTTGTGCTCTGGGCAAGGACAGATGGTTAAAACGCTGAAAAAGGTAAAATTCAACCTGGTTCGTGAGGGAAATATTGAACGGTTCCTTGTGAACGAAATGTCCGATCAAATTTTTTCAGCCAGTCGAACTTTCGTCCGGTACCGTGTGAACGTAACTTTAAAGCTTTTTTAAATTCTGACGAGATTTTTTTCTCAATTGTGCTCAATTTTCGGTCTTCCTTCTGATTTTATTTCTTTCTTAACAACTACACTATATTTACTTGGTTACTGATAACACTCACGGTGGCTCGCCTGCATTTTTCAGGAAAATATCTCCCAAGTTTGAGCACGTCGCCGTTATCAAAGATATAGGAAACGACCATCACAGCTTAATCAGACAAAGAAAAAAAAATTGTTATTTACAAAGGAACCTCGATTTAACGGACGGCCAAGGGACTGACAAAATTTGTTCGTTATAACGAGGATCTGCATGAAACACTGGGAAAGCTTTATGACCTCTAATAAACGATAGACTCAGAGGGCAAAAGTAAGATTTAGTCAGATTTTAGAATACTCCGAGCACTGCATAATCTTAGCGAAGGTGGCGTGGAAGCTACTTCAATGCATGCATGCTCAAATCCCTTCCAGTGTTGTTAAATATGCCTGCAAGCAAAATAAGGGTAACGTCATTACATTACTGTGGCAACTGCGAAGTCAACGTAACACTGTTAACAGCAAACTTTCATCTTTACCTAATACAGCTGTGGTGATGACTTTTCCAAATCTTTTTAATGGCGACGTAGTTAATACTTAAACTTGGACGTATTGCCCGTGAAAGTCTAGTCGAGCCAACATAACTTAAGTAGTTTTTTTACTGAACTGTTAAACCAATCCCAGTAAGGGAATGGCCGTTTGACTGACGACAAAATGTTTTTTGCTCCAACAAACTTTAAAATAATCTGCAATGTGGTTTTGTGCTTTTTTATGCAGGGAGTGTTGAAGGTGCGAAAGCGAGTGACCTTAATGATTGTAACTGTCAGTGCCATATTTGGTATCACTTGGCTCCCAGATGTAATTCTACACGTCGTCGAACAAACAACCAGCATCAAGTTCAGTCCCGCCATATTTACTATCGTTCACACCATCATCATGTTTAACTCCGCTGTCAATCCATTTGCATACGCGTTAATCAACCAGCGATTTAGAGAAAAGATGAAACGATTGCTGTGCTATAGTTCAATTTTATCGGAACTCAGGAGCTCCACAAATTTGCAATCACACAGCATCGAGTTAATGAACAGTAACATCACTCAGCCACGGCCATAGAAAACAGAAAAGGTACAAACTGGATAACTTCTAAAGAAACTGCAGTCAATAACAATGTAAATTAATGATGGTAACATACCGTGTAGGAAAAATTGTACAGCTCTTATTAGTATTAACATCAGGCTTAAGACTCGAATTATGTAATTCTTAAAATTCTTGGACACGGTAATTAAAAATAAAAATAAATTATAGTTGAAATAAAGAATTTCCCAGAATCCCTTGAGACAAAGCTTCATAATTTCGACAAATGCATTATAAACCTAGAATAATGTTAGACTACAACAAGACAACAATTCCCATAAAATATCTACAAGTCTTGTGATTTTAACACAACTAGTTTATGACAGGCCTAAAATAAGTAGTCTTATTTGATCTTAATTAGATTATTTCTGCCACCACGGTAGAAAAACAGGCAGGCAAACAAAATTATGTCCGTTTTTGAGTGTCCAGCCATGACGTGACCTCCTGAATATAAAAATACCTAGGTAAGGTTGGGTGGGTTCTCCATATCTAACAAGCGGATAGTCAAAAAAACGCTTAATAATTTACTTCATTTTCGAACGTTTTGTCTTAAGTCAAACTTCAGTCTAGATATTCACTGCATTAAAACTATTGTTTGCCTCTAAACTGGCTAATTCTACACCAAGACAGTCGCAACGACAAAGTTGTTGTTTTGCTTATTAAACCTGATTTCTTTTTACGTTCTCGTTGCCGTCGCGTCGTTGGATCTTAAAGTCCCTAACGTTTCCTGCGAAACAAGATGAAGTGATGGCATTTGATGTTTTGACGTAGGCATCACGTGAATTCCCATGCTCGATGGAAAAGCAAACGGTTGCACGCATTGGTTTCTCTACCTTCGTAGCGCAGCGTCCAGCCTGGAGAAACCACTGCTCGCAGGGTACTCTGAGATGGACATCTTCATGAACGGCCCAGACTGTTCGTCTTAGAGAGCTTAGAGAGGTGTCCGGCTTATAGAGAGCCGAGGTAACTTGACACCAGTAACTATAAGAAAATAAAACTGAACCCATTCGCAATGACTGCACGTCTGTTTACTTGCCAGCGAAACAGTTAAAACTGGAACATTATAACAAAAAGAGGAAACATTTTCATATTGTGCAATCAAACGTTCATTTAAAAAAAAGGTTAACGGTCGGTGGTCTAAAAGCGTAACGGCATATACTCTGCGAACTGGAACAAAACCACACAAAATAATAATAAACATGACTTGACTTTACTGTTTTTCTTAGTGAAAGCGGACAGTGAAAGGCGGGAAAACCAATACGATTTTTTTCCCTAGTGCAGGTTTTCGTCTGCGCCCAGTGATTGGTCATACGATAATTTTCACTTGTGACAAAAATTGCCAGTAGTTTTTTACCAGGTAAATCTCAGTACATATATAATAAATGTGTATGGACAATACTTAAGTTTCTTTATAGTAGAATAATTTTAGAGTTAATTTACCTCGATATACCCTGCGAGCACAGTCTCCTTCGATAGGGTAACCTCGATATTGCTTGACATTCCTATTCCTTGGTTTTAAAAATCAAATTTTCATCTTTATCATCATCATCTGGAGCATTTTTCGTCCGTCAGGATTGCTCCCTCTTCCCACTGTTCACACAGCTGTTATGTTCAATTCGGCGGTCAATCCGTTTGCATATGCTCCGATAAACCAACTATTGAGGGAAAAAAAATGAAAGAAATCCTTTGCCGTACACCGCGTTCGATGGCAATGATAGAACCTCACGGCAATGTAGTGGCAAACAGAATTTCTTCTGGGGGCAATTTCCGTGACAAGGGAATATCATATGATCAAACTGGATCAACCTACTGTAAATGCTTAACCTTAAATTTTACTTTGGAAGTAATAATGCTTTGCTCTTTAGTTAGATAGAAACATTCCTTTGGGCCTTAAAAGGAATCCGTAGCGTTCACGACAGCGTTAATGCTTCCAACCCATAACCCTTTAGTTAAAAGCAAATTACGAGGCCAGAATTAATGTGGGAAAAGGGGGTAAGGGATGAAGTACTCATAATATGTGGGTGGAGGTGATAATTCCCCTTTGGTACTGGAGAGGTGAAAACACCTCTCTAGATGTCCAATTTCCCGGTTTAAGGAATAACAAGAGCAATTCAACTCCACCAAATACCCCTTAAGGGGTATTTCTCATTGAATAGAATAGAATGGAATTCTTTATTTACACACAGTAAAATTCATCAGGAGTATAAAAATTTATTAAATAAACCCAATTACCCTAAACAATATGCATAACTATCTACAACTAACATAACTAAGACCTGTTTTTCATGAATGCCGTGCACACAGTACTTTGAAATCAGAAATTCAGATGAGCCAATCGTTTAAATTGACTGAAAGATTTAGCCTCCCTCATATCACAGGGCAGGCTGTTCCAGAGAACTGCTGTTCTTACATGAAGTTAGACAAATAACCGGAATTATAAAACTATTTCCAGTGTCAAAATGTCACTTGAAACGTCACATGGTGATTAAAACATGAGCTATGCAATAAATTCTGTAAATTGATTGCAATTGATCGACTAACAGTCACGTACAACATTCTTCCGTTTAATCTCAGTGGGCGTGAAGTTTGACACATTCTCGTCTTTTTAAAAAGAACTGCAAACTTTGTTGTCACTCCCTAAAGAGGGATTTTCTGTAACAATACTAATGATGGAGTTTTGAGGAACTAAAATAATGTACTATGTAAAAAAAGTAAATATTAAGCTAAAAGCAGACGCCAACATTTGTAAGATCAAAATTATGCAAAAAAAGAAATGAGGTGTTAAAACTAGAAACTAGGGCCCACTTGAAAAGGAAAGCGTTCGAATAAGTAACTGCTTAGTTTATGATTAAAAGTAGGAAAGGAAAAATGTCTATTAATTAACAAGAAAAAATGTCCATTAATTAACAAGAAAAGGGTTTGATGAAAACAATGAAAAATAGTTCTTTCCATTGTTCCAATCGATGGAAAAACGCACAAATTGAAAGCCTAAGAATTCCGGACCTTGTTAAGAAAACAACAGATCGATTTTCGAAAATTGCTGTTGTTTTCCAGCTCGCTCAGCAACAGAAAGGTAATAAAAGATTTTCGAAACGACAGATGAAACTAGAAAAAAAATTACCATAATAAAACCTTATTCAGCTCTGTCGATCGAGGGTAATCGGCCTCGGTGGATAACACCCTCCTCGATCGCTATCATTATTCTTCAGATCATACGAAAGCTGAATCCAACAATTGTTATATTATTCATTCAAAATAATTCCAAGTTAAAACAAAAAGAACAACAACAACGACAAGCTAGAACACGCTTACCTCGATGGATGTTTAGTTCCTGTCTTCATTCGTCTGTTTTTCGGCAAGTTCAGGAGATAAAAGAAGGTTTAGTTTTTTAGATATTTTCCAAATAGCAGATGCTGTCCGTCGAATTGGATTCTTACTTTTCTAGCTACGTTTTAGACGGTTGTTCGGCCATTTCTTTTTCGTGTGAAATGTTCTGCCATTTTCTAGTGCCCCACCAAAACATCGCAACTTTGTCGTCAGCGCTTCTCGGTTGACTTCACTTTCCATATAGCGCAAACGTCTTCCAAATTTGGTCAACGCTAGCTGGTTATGAAGAATTAGCCGTAGGATTTGAGCTAATAAGAAACTGAGAAATATTTTGAATGAATAATAATTTCTATTAATTGTCTGATACCGTTTCACGGTTTCTTTAATATGAATCATGCTATGACTTTTTTTAATTAGTTAAAGGTAATACTTGAAAATGCTTCTTTTATTATTGAACTGTAAAACCAATCCCATTCGGGGAGTGGATGATAGATCGACGACACGATTCTTCACACCACTGAACTTTTTATATCACTCGACGGTAACAGAGGCGAGTATGCAAGGCGCCAGGTAGAATACCCAGAGCGATAGGTTACAGCCCAGGCAGTTACCTAAAGCAAGGCTCACCACCACTGCTGCAAGGTGTCTCTTGCTTCTTTAGAAGTTTTTTTAGTATATTTTTCTGCAACGGTGAGTTTTAAGCTAAGTTAACACCTAAGAACGGTGACTTGGACGCGATTTCTGTAATGGAGCTAAGCTGCGCCGCGCCGATCTCTAAAGTGGAGAGTCTCATATCGAATAGGTGTTCATACTATATCAAACAGCTTTTCGTGTTGGCGCGAAAGTAGTCTGTAAATGTGGTTTCTGCTTTCTTACGCAGGGTGTGCTGAGGGTACGAACGCGAGTGAGCTTAATGATTGTAACTATTAAGAATCCATCTTTAATCCGAACCGAAAGAAGGTTACAACTAGAACTGAATAACATAAGCTACAAGGCGAGAGAATAAACCATGAGTTTATGCGATCGAAAAGCACGTGTAATCCCCTAGAGAGTGTCATATGATCTTAATCAACGAATCACATTACATGATTATTATTTCTCCAACAGTAGCAGTCAGTGCCATATTTGGTATCACTTGGTTCCCAGATGTAATACTCCAAGTCGCTGATCAAACAAACAGCCTTAAGCACGGTGCTGTCATATTTCTTATTGTTCACACGATAACCATGTTCAACTCCGCTGTTAATCCATTTGTATACGCGCTAATCAACCAGCGATTCAGAGAAAAGATGAAGAGCATTTTGTGACGCAGACGCCGCAAAAGTTTGCAATCAGACAGCATCGAGTTAGTCAACAGTAATGTCGCTTAGCCAAGTGCATAGAAAAAGAAGAAGGACAAACTAGATAGCTTGTAAAGAAACTTTGGTTAACAATATTGTAAACTAGATAATGCAACATACAGTATGTTAAATAAAAATAGATTAATAATAATAATAATAATAATAATAATAACAATACTTTATTCAAATACATATATGCACATAAACATGATACATGATACATATTTGAAAAGGTGGATCGCGAAGTTATCCCTATAAAAGGTCCCCTAACTGAACTTTAAAAATACTTAAAAATTATAGACAACGCGTGTATAAATCATTAGTGCAGGTACAAAATGGTATAGTAAGAATGATATTTAAACTGAAAATATATACAATTAAAATATGAGCTACTGTGTCAATAAATGTTCATTCATCTTTTTAAGCCTTTTTTAAATTTGTTAACGTTAACTTGGTCAGTGAAGAGATGGTTTAGCAAAGTGTTCCAGTCTTTGACGATTCTTACAAAGAAGGATTACTTAAAAGAGTTAACTTTAGCTAATTTAGTTTGTATTTTGTATGGCTGGTTGGCCCTAGTGTTTTTACTTCTACAAAACTCGAAATAATCATTAAAGTCTAGGCTATTTAGACCAAACACTTTCTTGTAGCTTTCCACTACAGATAGGTATTCTCTTCGATGCTGAAGTGTGCTTAGCAATATACATCGTTCTTCATATGACATCTCGCGTAGTTTTTGACCGAAAGCGATTCTCGATGCTCTTCGTTGTACTTTTTCAATTGTCAACTTATCTTTAACTTACCTTTATCTTAAGAATGGCAATTATTCGAAAAATATCTTTGTAAAAAGAAGAAAGTAATTATACTTTTTACATTAAAAAACTTGAAAACTTAAAACTTTTCCCAACCCGCAAAAACCTGCTTTGTAGAGATACAGGTTTGATTCGTGGGTTGAAAAAAGCACAACAGGGCTTTTGAACTCATTTGTGGCAATAATGTTGCAAACAAGTTACACGGTTTCAGTTTGCTTTCGGTCCCAGCTGATTGCGACCGCGTTGCGTCGCTTTCCTCACGTTTTTACGATCTTTTAATTTGATACTATAGGTTTTACGAGTTAAACTGTCCCAGTGCAAACAGATTTGTTAACCATAATTCCTACTTAGCCAAGGGCCGGGGGAATTCTATGACTTACATTGTTTTTCCCCTTAGACAATTATTATTGTCCTCTACTTTGGTTATCTTGCACAAGTGACTCAATAGTAAGATGGGCTTTAGGGAAAACTAGAAATACGTATCTCCTGTTAACCCTTGCGAAACTGTTTTGTTGTTGTTGTTCTTGTTTTTGATAGCATTCTCAAGTCAAGCCGTGTGTGCGGGGTTAGGTGACCCGATGGGAATATTCTATCAGTGAAGACCGCTATTTTAATTTTTTTTTTTCTTCTTTTTTTCGATCTTTCCTTATTACCAAGAGCCATAATGGGACCATTTAATGGCTCTTTGATGCCCCTACTTTATTTTTTAAATGTGTAATGAAAAGCATATTTTGAATTATTTTGCTGCCGGATTTTAAAAAAAAAAACAAACACGGCGGGTTCGCGTGAAAGTTCAATGTGCACGCAAGTACGGGGTTGAAACTTTGTTCCATCGGCGGAAAAAGGGCCACGCTCAAACTGGGTTTCCCAAGGTGTAAATTAAGTTCCTCGCAGGGCAAGGCCATGTTGTCTCTGCTTCGTAGTATCTGGCTGTCGTTTTCTCCTTCGTTGCTCTCGCTAAATCCAGCTTTGTTGTGTTTGCAGTTCCTACTATTTGCATGAGAAAGTGGTCGATGTTGGCCAACATTAAACATCATTTCACCGACGATGAATAAACTTGTCAGCCCTTCATGATAAAGCATGATAATGCACCATTGTCGTCAGTAGCCTGTCCAAGGCTCTCAGATAGAAAGAGATGACGCGTAAGTTAAAAGCACGCTGAAATATAAGCGCTTGATTTGGGAAAAAGGGGCCAGTGGCGGGAAAAAGGAAGGCAATTCCTTCCTCCCCCTTTCATTTATTTTCATTGTATTTTCAATTTCGCGGATCCGACTATTGAATAGAACAGTCTATGTCGTCGGCGGCAAACCGGTTCCAGCCAGTGCAAGTCGTTTTGCCTGGAAACGCAAACTACACCTTGACGCCACGCTGAATGACGTCGATTAGAGTCTTTTTACGCTTTGTTGCTGGGTAACTGCGGCTACCAAGACGATACATATAAACTCAACTCACGGTTTTGCCTTGCTAAGCGATTACGCGAGCTCCACGCTTGATGGGAATTCCGACAAAATTATTAATTTCCCATTGGCGAGAGGCGTTCAGCACCTCACTTCACGAGGAAGAAAATAAACAGACTCAAATGGGTGAAATTTCTCAGTAGAGTGTTTATATTGCGCTTTTTATTTCAGTGTCAATGTATTTAGCACGAAAGTGCTAATTGGGAACACTATTTTTACGTCTCCTACTGGAGACGGGACGGTCATTTTACTTGGTCATCCGAGCCACGCGAAGGTTTAGCCGCTTGCAGTGCAAAAGTAGTACCTTCCTTCATTTCTCAGTTATTTTAAGACCCTGAGTGTTGGTCCGGCCCCGAGAATCGAACCCGCTACCTCCCGCGCTCTTACTACCGACTAAGCTAATCCTGCCGCGGTTTTTTTTTTATTGTTACTTAGTGTTGTTTCCTGTTTCTGTTTCTGTTTCCTGTTCCCTTCATGGCACCTTCGTCAACTTACCGTAAATGATCTAATAAACGCCCGGGGCGTTAATTTAATTTTAGGGGTCCAAGTGGGGGCGTTTAATAGATGGGAGGCGTTTATTCTCGTAACTTATTTTAACGAACTCAACATAACTGTATACAGTATGCTTTCGGCTAAAAACGTTTTTGTGTTAACAGAATCTCGACTGCGGGCCTGACGGCTTACCTAGAAATTGAACATGACATAATACACAAACTGATGTTAATCAAGCAATGAAATTAATAAATTGATTGATTTCGCTCTAATTCGCCATTTCCTAGTATTTGGGGTCAATTTTTAAGGGGGGCGTTTGTTAGACAGGGGGCGTTTAATACTAACTTAACATCGTAAGGGGGGGGGGCGTTTATTAGATAAGAGGCGTTTATTTGAGAGTGGGCGTTTATTAGATCGTTTACGGTAACCGACCCCATACCCATACACATCCTTTCAAAGAGTTCATTTTATAGCTATTTAGGTGTCTGAATGACCATTCAACTTTTTCAAGAGTTCAGTGGCTAAATAAAAAATACGTCTATTTGAAGCAAGGCTTCAAAATAGACGCTCGATCAGCGATTTTTTTACTAATCTGGCTGCGAGAAATCTAGATATCAGGTAGAAAAAATATATTGATAAAGAGTAGATACAATTTATATTAAATGTGAAACGTTTGATATTTCCAGACTACAAAGGTAATCGTTTGAAAATAGAGCAATGAATACTTAATAGTCAACATAAAAGACACTGAGCTCTTAGATTTTGTTTTCTCTGAATACGACTGCGGTTCGCAACGCCTACATTCAAATGTATTTTAGAGTTTTCTATCTCGTAGGAAAATTGCCGACCAAGGCTACAGAGAATTACTAACCGGGTGTTTTTCTGTTGGCAGTTGGCTCGTAAGGAACTGATCCACTTATCCACGGTTAGCTCAATTTGTTATATGAGAGTGCTGAGATGCCGAGCGGGGACCGCGGGGTCAAACCCCAGCCGGAAAAACAGAGAAAGTGCTGCCTTCGTAGTGACGTCTACACAAAAGATCAGACTTTCTAGTTCCACAATCGCCTTCTCACAACCCTATGTCACGTAAAATTGTGTGAGACTTAGCAAACAGCAACAACAACAACAAAAACAAAACCGATGGTAACAAGATATTTATCACCCACCCACTGTTCGTGAAGGTAGGAGATGTAGTGTTGGAGTGGTATTCTTTCTCAAATTCCCATTCACTTTGGGTAGCATTCCATGGTTAACTCTTTACAAAAGGGTTCATGAATTGCAATTGCGCCGAAAGCTGTCTAGCAAAAATTCTGCAACCAGTGTGGCACCCATGTGAAACCCTGAGGGCAGTGGATAATAATATATGTGCCAGTAGCAGGGTTGACGACCCCTGACTACGAGAGATCATAGACTGAAGTAAGCCGGTAATTCTTTTCATTTCAATTTAACCATGGCATCACTTAGAGTGTACTTTGTACTTTTTTGTTTTTTTAATTATTTGTTTTAATGTTTGTTATCTTTAACAGTTTTTGTGCTATATTTACTTAGATATACAAATCAAGTTAACAATGATCCAGTCTCCGATTGCTACGGAAGCGATTTTTACTGGTCACTTCTGAAAGGATATCGTTAGCGTTCAGTCACGACGTCAACTCCCTCTTGATTTCAAAATTTCTACTGTTTCTGGTATCCCCATAAATTGCCTGCTTATGAACTTGACAATACAGTTGAAAGACTTCTAGAATATAAGGTGTTTCGATACAGTTTTTCAGAGACCATACCGATATTTTTCAATCGCCTTAAAAGTGTTCTTTTTTCCTTGTCCGATCGCTATAAAATGTTCACCAGTAATTGGCTATGGATTGACATTTGTGAAAATGTAGTGTTAAGTAAAATCGGTATTACCATGACAACAATGAACAAAAAACTTTGAAATTGATAAAAGCCGAATTTTGTGTGATCTAGACCTGCTACTGAAAATCCAACACTAGGAACTTAAAGTTTGGTGTTTAGCTAACAATCTCCGTAAGAAGTAAAAAATTCTGTATGTGATTCTGTATGCGTTTCTTAAAAAAGTTATAAATGACTCAAATTTTTCTTAAGTAGCGTCAGAATGATGCTTAATATCATATTTTGATGATAGGAAATTTTGTTGTTCTTTCGTTGTTGCGATCCTGAAAACTAACCCGTTTTCTCACCACCTGTATAAGTGCAACTTCATTCAGAATTTGGACTTTTAGCGCTTTCTTGTATACCGTAAAATTCCGAAAATAAGCCCCGGGGCTTATATTTTTCAAAGGCCCTTTTTGAGGGGCTTATATGCGGAGGGAAATTTGTGTTTCCAAATCGATTGGGCTAGCCTTATAGTTGGAAGTAAATTTACTGTTTTTGCTCTGTTTTACTTTGTATTTGAGGGCAATTTTCCAAGTAGAAGCCCCCGGGGGGCTTATATTTGGAGGGGCGATTTAACGAAGGGTTTTTTGCGTTACCGGTTAGGGGGGCTTATATTTGGAGGGGCTTATACATGGAGGGGCTTATTTTCGGAATTTTACGGTATCTCCGAAACGACTCGAACGAATTTTTTTAAAAATCTCTTCACATAATCTTCATAATGTATATAAAAATGTCTGAAACTTTCATTAAGATTGATTCAATGCAACTCCCTGAAATTTCAAGACAAACCCATCCTACGAACCGGTCAAAACTCTGCGTTACAACATTCACTGTTTTGACGTTATGCTAATTTTTCCTAACTTATGCGCACTATACATACCTCCATGAGTAGTACATTTTAGTTTGAATTTATCGCATCTTTTGAATGTAAAACATTGACAATACTCACACTGAAATGTGCTAATCATGGATATAATAGGTATTGTCCGCAAAATCATTTTCATGTCACTGACTATGCAGTTAGCCTTGCTTTGAAACAGAAGTTTGGGCAACTCGGAAATGACCTAGAAAATTAGAGCCCACTTAGTGCTTGAAGACAGGTTTTATAACAGTTTGAAATTGCCACAATTTACAAAGATTTTTACGGAAAACCACTCAAACATGACAGGGTGGCAAGAGATGTTTTTCCGATAAACTTTCAACACTATGCTAGCTGTTTACTTCTTTTTGTCTGCTTTTTGAGGTACGACTAATAAAGTTCACGGATGTATAAATAAACAAATGTTTCATTAGACGGACGGACACTGTTTTACACAAAAAATAAAACACGTCTTTGCACTTAATAGCTCTAATAGTTCAATCCAGTGAATTAACTCCAACCAAAGTCTATGTTTCAAAAGGTTACACATGGTTCCGCGGTAATTCATCGCGTTCTCAAGTTTCTCTTTGGAATTTGGTGAGCACTGAGTAACAAAAGAACAGATAATAATAATAATAATAATAATAATAATAATAATAATAATAATAATAATAATAATAATAATAATAATAATAATAATAATAGTGATTTGGAGGTAGCACATCTACAAAATGGTTCTTCGTCTACCCAGTTCCTGACCAAATTGGAATTCGGAAATGTTGGTTTTTATGGAGAGGGGAAAACCGGAGTACCCGGAGAAAAACCTCTCGGAGCAAGGGAGAGAACCAACAAGAAACTCAACCCACATATGGCGTCGACGACGGGATTTGAATCCGGGCCACATTGGTGGGAGGCGAGCGCTCTCACCACTGCGCCATCCCTTGCTCCACATATCACAGTGGCGCCTTATTCTTGGCTATATTACCTAGTCTTGTTTTAATTTATTTCCCTCGGGGACTGCGGAACACCAGAGCATAGGGACTTTTTCGTGTTGATAACTGATAATTCATACGCTTCTTTGTAAAATTACTTCACATTGACGTCACGAAATGTTTTTGATTGAAAAGAAAATTACAGTAGATAAGCCCGTAGCAGGAAGTATTACAAAATACGACAAAGTGTTATTACAATTCACGACAGCTCGGCTTATTACATATTACGACAACCTATTATTACAACTGTAATACTGTCGATCAACTGTTTCCATGGTTTTCTCACGCGCTCTGACAGAGAGGGTTCCCTCATCGCTGAATGAATGGCGAATACTTACAAGGATAAATTTCGAATGACGACGGCGTTTTTAATTATTTTATTCAGATGAAAGATTACATTGTTAAAACAACGTGGTCTCTGCGAGCTGTGTGAAATACCCGAAACACTCTGAATAGTTTACGTAAAGATGTTTATTTATTTATTTGATTAAAGAAAACACGGGAGCCGTGGACGAATTGCCAAGGAGTAGAAATTCAAAGAAACAAAAGATATCACACTTACAAGGGAAAAGTTTCCTCTGACATTATTCATGATGTTAGCGAATAGTATTCAGAACTATTGAGAAAGCGTATGTGGTTGTAACATACAGTGTGTAAATAAGTCAACAATTTGAGTTTCCTCCGACAAACGCTCAAGAAATTCGTACTCCTCGAAATCTTCACATGAAGCAGTGTCAGATCCTGTACAGTGGCAAAATATTGCAAAAACGACTTAAACGCCGACATGTTCCTCCGAGCGCTCGAGAAACGGGGAAGGAATCTTCTCTTGGCCAGCGCGTAAAAGCCGTGGTAACGGATTGACGTCCACCGAACCGAAGAAAAAAGCCTTTGAGGGTGCGTGTTAGTGGAGCTGTACAGATTTTTACATCAAGAAGAACATTCATTAAGGCCAATTTCTAATGCGCTTTATCAAAAACAACATTCTTTAGTGCGAATGAAGTTTTATTTTCCTAAAGAGAATGTTCGTTTATGAGAATAGAATATCAATAACAATTATTATTTTTATGACCAATTGTTGGCTTCACACTAGAGCTTCAAGTATAATGTAAGTGTACTTGGAACCTACTTTGAATGTGAAGGGCTAAAATGTACCTACTTCAACTTTACTTGGCTACATCACACTTGAGAACACGCTTGACCAATAAGAAATGAAAGCCATGTCACGATGCGCACGTGCAGCAGTTCCAAGATTCTATTAAATGAACGGAAAGATTACTTGGCCTCACACCAGAAGCTAAGTCTATTTCAAGTAAGCACTTGATTCAAGTGCACTTAGAAAACTTAAGTTGCTCTGTAGAAAAAATGGCTTCACACTTGTTGACAAAGTATATTACTTGAAGAAAAGGCTATCAATTTCTCCGTTCATTAAAATCTTGGAACCGCTGCACGTGCACATCGTGCACATGGCTTCCATTTCATATTGGTCAAGTGTGTTCTCAGGAGTGGTGTAGACCATACTTGGCGGCGAACTTCGGCTTCTTTGAACTGCAAACGTTTCCATGGTCATCAAGTACAGTTGAAGTAGGTAAGTTTTACGACTCTCAAAGAATTTCACGCACGACGAAACACATCAGCAAAGCTGGTAAAGTTGACGCAGGTGACAGGCTAACCCTACCTGTGAAATTTGCTTGTAAACCAGAGCTAACTTTAACCCGCTTGCTAGGGTAACCGTAACACAAGGGTAACCCTCTCTCCCTGTAAACAGGCCGTTGGTACAAAATCTATTGGCATTATTTTCCTGCAATGATTACACATTCATTATATCGACTGATATTTTGACACGTATGAAATTTATTTCCTGGTAATGAAGGCAAAAGGTGTATAAGGAGCTTAAAGCAACGACGACGACAGCGACAGCAATGAGAAGGGAAAAAACGATAATAATCTATTCCCAGTGGACGCTCGCTTAACAAAGGCCGGGAACCAAGACAAGAGAAACAATGGAGGGGAAGGAGGGTTGAAGAAACGAACCCCAAAGCAAAACGGGTGTATACCCCCCTCCCCACCCCCACAAGGGGCTTGGACGGTGCATGAATCCAAACTGGAAAAATTTGCTTACACGCGTGTTTATTTATATGAAGAAAACCACTCCCGAGGGAGAAACGCACACACACGCCTGAAATAGATCCATCGCTACGAATTTTTAATTAAGACCAGTGTTATGCGAGTGAGCACTGGGAATGGCGCAAACTCACTTTTTAAGGCTATGTTCGCACGGCATCGAACTAAATTTCGCCCGGCTGAAAATTTGACCGGACACTTCGTTCACTCTGGACCGTTCAATATTGTTATTCTGTTCACACGGAACTTTGAACGGCTAGGCGTCTAAATTTTCGAACGATGAAGGTGTCCGGTGGCGTGTGAACGTAACCTAAGTAGTTGCTGTCGTGGTTGCTTGACCAACGATATTTACCTGGTATAACTTTCCCCAGAAAAAATAACTAAAATCAAACCAAAAACAAAAAAATTTCCAGTTTTGTGACAATCCAAGAAATTATCTCTTGGGGTGTTTGAAAATTTAGGGGCCATGAAATTATGTCTCCGCGCTTGTTTACACAACGCAATACAATGGGGCAATCAAGAAAACAACTTTAACTCGTAAAACCAACATCTGGAAAACGTAAAATTTTACTATTCATACATATCTTGGGAACAATCCACTGGTTATCCCTCAACTGTAGCCAAAATAAGATTCAGAATAACAAACACCAGTTATAGATTAAACTATTGAAGAAATGAGTGTATGTCTGATGCAAAGATCATGCATAATGGATTTTAAAATCTTTCTGCTTAAAATGGCATATGTAGGGACGAAACTAGCTGCAGCCACATTATCATAATCAATTGTTCTCAAAATTCTGATGTAATATGATACTGCTTTTGCATATGAAACTTCCGTAAAAGCAATAGATCCTTCTGACACGACGAAATTAATGGTTTCTACAGCCAACAATTCGAAAATAAGTCTAGCTGCCTTTTGATTTTTTAGAGCGAAACTCACGCTGACGCCAGTTATTGATATTAATGTCAGTTGTGTAGGAGCTGCTCGTAAGGTCGCTTCTTTGGTGACTTCTCTTCCGAGCAGCTGCTACATAACCCATTAATGTGCCAACCAGAAGCACGTTGGTACTTTAAACAAAAGTTTCCTTTGTTTCACTTGTTACACATTTGAATAACAAAAACGTTTGTAAGGAGTGATGTCTCCTACTGATTCTACTGAAAAAAATTGAGGTCGTTACATGTTGGTCTAGCGCTAGAGCCACTTCTTAAAATTTTCTATACATTTGACAGTAAAAATTTCCCGAGAAAAATTGCAGACGAATATATTGAAAATCTAGACTGGAGAAATTCAAGAACAGTAAGAGGCCCCCAAAATGTGATAGTAAAATCCTTTTCTGTGTAGCTTTAGTTTACAGTTCATATTTTTTTCAGAACTGCCGTTTTACGGAAATTATTCGACATTGGATTCGCATTCAAACACTGTAATTTCTCACGCGTTTACCCACTCGTCAACATGGCTTCGAAAAACATTATAAGACCTATTACTCAAGCTCATCTCAGATGCCGCTCTTGAAAGTCATCAAGTCCGGTAATGACGGTTTTAAAACCTTCAATCTATAAAGTCGCTCCGACATAAAATTTTAGATTAAAGAATCCTGATGACTTAAAGCGACGAATTATTTCCCAACCAAGCACCAAGCAAAATAATCAGTCTCGAATAACCCCAAAACCTTGACAGAACCTCCCTGTATATCATAACTTAACGACAGTAGGAGAAGATAGTTAAAATGGCGGGTGAAAAACTCTGGTTTAGTTCTCTGTAAGCAATTCTAAAAATGCTTCATCAACCTGTCCTGAAATAAGAATTGTCTTGAAGTGTAACTAATGCGAGAAGGCATTAAGCGAAGCCGTGAGAATTATACTTTTAAATGTCCCCCCCCCGTACGCTCAATAAGTGAATATGTATGAACGGCACACTGATCCCAACAGCTAAGCGACGAAAAAGTACACAAATACGTTCAAAAGTAAAATGGAACAAATGTGAAAACATTTTTGGAGGAATTTGGTCTCACTATAATAGGAGACAATCAAACTCAACACCCCCGAGAAGAATTACAACTTCAGCCTGCGATCCCACGGAAAACTATTATCAGGTCAGCAAAACACACCTGAGCCTACCATATCAGTCATGGATACTGGCCAACGGATATCTTGATTTGGTAACTTTACCATAACATAGATGTTCAGTATCAAAGATATAAGCTAAACGCCTAAGTCTCCCTGGCTACCCCTCCAAACTCTTCAAGGGCGGGCGTTTGTACGTACGGTTAAAGTCGCGTGACTCTGAACGATAAAAACTTTGTCCATTGGAACGTACTATTTACATTTAAGAACCGGAAGTTCTGGTTGGAAAATAAAATGGTTCGCGTCATTTCGTTTGGGAAGGCTAAGAAAATATGGGCTATTATTATTCAGCTTCACTCGGTAGACTACAAATAACACCCAAAACGAGTACAAATATCTCACGATATTTGTACTCCAAAAGACCGTCGCACATGGCAGAAAATGCGTCGTTTCCCGAAATTGGAAGGTTGAATAAAACCGTGTTTTCAGAATAACGTTGCCTCCTTGAATGAAATGTCAACACTCATTAAAAATAGTCAGGACATAAACACATTATAAGTTCAAAATACAACAGAGAAGATCAAAACAGACCTGAGCGTGTGCATGAGATGCACGGTGACGTTGCTTACGAGTAGCTCTTTAAAACTCCTTCAATTCGTGGCAGATTTTTCGCCTTTCCATCGCAATTTTGTGTGCTCAGTTTACCTTCTTGCAGTCGGTTTTACATGAGAACTGGAAGACCATCATAAGCCTCGACTCACAATTATTTGTCATTCCATCTTTGTTTTCCTAGCAAATGTTTGAAAGATAGCACCCCAAAGCGCCGAAGAAAACCCGAGAAATCCGACAAAATTTGATTTGCTGGGTAAAGTTGTTTGACAAGTTTTCATTTTAGATCAATCAGCAACGACGTTGCATAAAGCGCGCGAAAACTGGACTTGCAAAGGACTCACGTTAATCTGTCACGCATTGTCGTTTGATTTATTTACTGAGTTCTATTTTAAAACATCTCGAGTTAAATAATAAATCTCTTATTGCACGGTTTATTGTCTAGTATCTTGGCTCTTGTATTTTGATCCCTACGGGCACGATACTACACACTAAACTGTCGAATAAGATATATTTATTTGTGGCTCCCCCAATAAAAATAGATATCGATAAAGTGCACAGACTCGAAATAAATAAATTGATGGATAAATAAATAAAAAAACCTCTGTCTACTTTGTTACTTTTTTTGTCATTTTTTCTTTGTTGGGAGAAAAAAACAGTGACCATAATATATTTGCTGAATTTTCAAAGTGGGAAATAAGGCAGTAATGCTCCTTGCTATAATAATACTTTTTGCAAATTATTAAAGGTGGAGGATGTGACCAGGGATAGAAGACTTTAATGAAATCCTTTTCCTAGCCTTTTTCTTAGCTTTCGCTTTTTCACAATTTCGGCCTTTTCAGTCTCTCTATGTTCCCCTTGAATAGTCTGAGGACCAGTCTTGTCAAGTCTAAGCTGATATTTAACAATTATCGGTTGAGGATGAGTATAACCTGAAGAATTATTCCGAGGCGGATAACACCCTTCGAGAACTCTATCAATTTTCAGATCCGACGACAGTAGAATTCAATAACTGTTCCCGCAGAAAATACTTAAAATCCTTTATTTGGTCTCGGTAAATAAAAATGCAAAAAAGAACTCGGCCAATACCCAGTCATTTTGACTGAAAAAGCCTGCTTAATAACACATATTTTTTGGATTATGTTTGCAAACTCTAAAGAATAAAAGAATAAAAGGAATAAAAGGCACTAATAAAAAAGAGTAATACGTTTTTCAAAAATTCAAAAGTTACAATTAAAAAATTATTTTTCATTAGGCAATCTTACTTTTTTTCCCGTTACGAACTTAGCCGTGACGAAAACTTTCATTTTAATACCAAGTATTATGGCCAACTGAGTCATATAGAAGTATAATTATCCAATTATGAAGCTTGCTTTAGCCACAATGCAGCCTTTTTAAAAGCGCAAAGTTCGAAAAAATCGCTGTTTAAAAATATCAGAGGAATATTTTTGAGTGTTTATTATTTTTCAGAACTGGATGGCCAAAACATTCCATTCGCAAGGACGATTTCACCATCAATTAGTACTATCCAACCACATAACTTTATTACTAAACGGTGTGAACGGCTGTGATTGGTTTTAGCAAATAATTCGAGAAAAATTAATATTTCATTTGAAAAAAATGTCCCGTCGAGTCAGTCAGTTCTGACTTTTGGAAAGCACCCTAAGATACCATTGAAATTTACATAAGAGATTGACATTTTAGAGTTCGATTTACCTTGCACCTGTTGTAGTAATTACTAACAGCCTCCTGTTTCGTCTAAAGTTAATGATATTCCTGTCAACTATGACGTTATTTACCATATAAGGGAGATTAAATTTGAGTCCGTCTTAAATCTTTGATAAAAAGAATCACACTCGAACATTATTTTTACATTATTTGTGTGGACAGTTCAATTATTGTTTGCAAAGCATACATATGTGAATTAACTGTTAAACCATCAAATAAGGAGCGAAAAGAAGAAGATTTTTTCAAATCAGGTATTTTTTTCTTGGAATATCATCTGGTGAGTCGTTTACCCTCCTTTTTAACAAAAGGAAAAAATCGCGCCAAGAACGATGAATGATAATGTCTAACATGAATTCCCGTTTTAAAAAACTTCTTTTTGTAAATAACAAAGTTTCTGTACATCAAAAATTAAGAAAAAGAAGGTTTTTACCCACATACTCTTTTGTGTGAAATTTTCAATTCGCCAGGATGGATGGAAAGGTTTTCTTATGATGACTTGCTCAAATTAATAATTCACAATGCTAATTAATACTTCTGTTTTTTTAATCACATTCGTATATCTTCATCTGTTAATTCGCCGAACAAAGAGTCTCCATTTTATAAGAAAGTAAAGTTTTGACTTAACAACAAAACGTGATATCGTTTAGATTTTCATCCCACACGTCAGAAGGTGTTAAACGAGACATTAAGAAATCAACGATTGTTTGTTTTCACATTATTCTGGATATTTGGATTATTATTATTTTATTCAAAATAATTCTCTGTTTCTGGATGGCTCAAATCGCGTGGCTAATTCTTCATAACCACCTACTTTCGCTGACCAAAATAAGAAGACGTTTGTGATATCAATACCAATGACGTCAATTGCAAGGAATATCGACAGAAAAAAATATATCAACCTGTGAGAAGCTCTGAGGAAATTGATTTAGAACTAGAGAAAATGGCAGAAACCAACCACTTAACAGATGTCAACTGCTATTTAAAAACTATCTGATAGATTTAACACCCTTTATATCGTGAATTTACCGAGGAACTAGCAAATAAAGACGGAATATTAAGGACAACAAAAACGTGCCACTTGAATAGAGGCGTTGTGTGCTTTTACCAGCCACGAATCAAACCATATTTAACAGGTTGTTATAGGTTTCGAAAAGGTGTTGCAGATAGCAAAGAGTGGTTGTGCTTTTAGTTGCGTGTTAAACCGGCCCAAGACAAACTTGTTTTACCGCCAGTGAGTCAATTCTCGCATAATTTTAATATATAGATATAACCAAGGTTAGAAGCAAAGCGTCCAGTTATACTTGTAATTACTGAAAAACAGGAGCCCGTCAAAAAAATTACAACGATTGAAGTCCAATCTATGAAAATCCAGAAATTTAGACTTATAAGATTTTAAAACAAGAGGACAAAAAGAGAAAACTATAAAACAAATTCGATCAAAGTAATAGTCTTAGAAAGAATTCCAATTCAACCCAAACCTGCATCACTGCCCCCCACCTCCTCCCCGCCCCGCCACTACACCCCTTTGAGAAGCTTATAGCCCATGAATAAGTGTTTAGAAAGGTTGGTTGCCATTCACGAAACTCTTTGGCTGCGTCCAGTTCACAGTTTATGCTCATGGTTCAACTTTTCCCTCTGAAAGGGATTCTGCCCATATGGTAAGCTAGGCCGATTTTGTTTTCTTTGCGGGAAAATCGGACCGACAAACCTTTACATGTAAACTACCTTTTCGATTATACATCATAATACTCAGTAACCTTAACTGGTGTAAGTTTAATATACTTCTTGTATCTTGTGGCGAAAAGACCCAGGAAGACTTATAACCTATTTAACATTTCCCTCTATGAATAACCATAATTTTGTGTACACAAACTGCCCTTTGCGTGTTGTGTACAGTATTACATTGCGGCTAAATCTGCCCTACAACAAAGTTAAAACAATAACAATACATGAGACAAATGGTATAAGTAATTTCTTTTCGGCGAAAATGAACAATGTTAGTTAATTTGTGAAGATTACACGCAATGCTTAATCCATTTTCAGACATTTCATTCACGCGTCATTCCGATATAGTCCGCGAAAGGAAAAAAAAGCTGCATAACACCTTGCAAAATTATAACTGACAATCAAAACATGAATAAAATGTGAGAGATGTAAAACTTAGCCTCCAACGCAGGTGTTTTTAGGGGAGTCGTATTTCGTCTCTCCTCAAAAACGCCTGCTCAACCGAGAAAAACATTCCTTTCCCGAGCTTAGGCAATCGCATTGTATGCAGGATAACCCGATTATTAATCGATTTGCGTGAAACACTGGGGAAAGCTTTATGACCTCTAATAAATGTTAGACTCAGAGTGCCAAAAGTAAGATTTTAGACAGATTTTAGAATACTCCGTGCACTGCATAACATTAGCGACGAAAAACAAAGAAGGAAAAAGATAACTCTGGGGTCACGTTTTTACACTACAACGAGCTTATGAGTCGTGTTTTGCCTGCTAACACTTTATTTCAAAACTGTTAATTGGTCACTTACTACGCTTATGAAATAATGGGAAAGGAGCTCCCCTAAAAACGCCTGTGTGGGAGGCTACGTACAACTAAGTTGTTTTTGGAGCGGGGGTATGACTAAAAGCGTGACCAGGCATAAAACAAAGCTCCGAAAAGTTTGTAGTAAGTCGAACACAAGAAACTTCAATCTAAATTTTTTACTCGAGCAACACCGAAAGTTCTTTTTGTGAAAAAGTGTTATGGGAATGTCCTTAGGAAAATACATATTTCTTCAAATTTCAGTTATCGCGGCCAACACTGACAAAGTCATGTGGGAATCCACTGAAATTGCTGTGACAGTAGTAACGTTAGTGCTTATCATCACAAGCATCGCCGGAAACTCTTTTGTTTGTGCCGTTATTAAGAAGAATCGAGACATGAGGTAAATACACGGTCGCCTTGTAGAAAGCTATGGAGTGATACTTTCAACTCCCCTTAGCCACTTGATGCCACTTTATTGTCATTTACGCGTCCAACTGATGAAAAGAAAGGCGAACAACTTAAAAATAAACATTAGCCTACGAAAACATCCGTTTCTCCTCGCTCTTCGCCGCTGGGGACGTTTCGAAACGTCCCCAGTGGCGAAGAGCGCGGAGAAACGGATGTTTTCGCAGGCTAAATAAATAGTAGGTAATCCCAATATATGGAACCCCAGATTTTTCGAAACTCTCACCAAACCTATCTTCATTTCGCCAATCAATCACCTTTTATAACTTTACTCCCAATTTTTTATTTTATTTTATTTATTTATTTATTTTTTTTTGGGGGGGTGGCTGAAAATTGTGGTTGCTTCCTTTCCAATCTTTCGCCTCTTATCGCCATTTTCGATAAATGCCGTAATAGACCACGTTACAATGCGTTGAGTAACTTTACGATTTCATTTCACAGAAATCCCATAGATTACTTACTGGTGAACCTCGCGGTAGCGGATATCATCTATACAACGTCCAGTTTAGCAGGCGTGGTGTTGGGACACACTAACGGTCATCCAGGGGGAGTGAGTGGCAAGGTGTTTTGTATAGCACAGGGAACCATTGCATGGGTTGGGGCTTTTTCTTCAGTCTTAACTCTGGTTGCTATTGCCACGGAACGATACTTCAGCGTTATATACTATGTTGGCGGCAAAGGAAAATTTACCATGCGAAGACTGAAGGTATGTTGCAGTTTCAACACCCAACAATAAGGCATCGCTGTATGGTAAATACATAACAAAGATAAGTAAGTAAGCTGAAAAAAAATTCAAAGAATGATCATTCAACTCAAATCAGGAATATAAGTTAGCATTAGCAGCGCATAAGGAAATAGGGAAAATATAAGAATCCCTGACCAAATGCAACAAAATGTACTGAAGTGAATTACCGTAGAGTATCTATGAATATGGCTATATTCTAACTATACCGGATATCCGGTATAGTATGAACAGCAATGGCAGACAACTAAAACAAGTCTTTCACACACATGGAACATCATGCCTTAGCTTTTGGCCGAGAGGGTTTAGTGAACTAAATCGTAGTCTTCACTACTGAATATTTACTTCCGTCTCAATCCAGTCCTCGCTGCTACTTTTTCACTTGTGGCACAGAACGCTTCACTTTGGAGAACGGCGTGGCACAGTACAAAGTAAAAGCTTTGTAAATAAATGAAAATGTAAATTCTTAGCAGAGTTCGATTTAACCTAATGTTGTTTTTATATTCCATTCCTAGATCATTATACCTTGTTTTTGGGTCCTTTCTTTATTTTTGCAAATCCCGGGAGTTACAAACATGGCATTAGACAATGAATTCAGAAAACGCGAATCAAAGTTCTGCACCGAGAGGCAGCCTTCCTACAAAAATTGGCTACGCAAAGGTTCTTTTTTCTTATGGTTTTCCATGGTTGTTATTTCGATTGCGGTGATGATTGGGTTATATTCCAGAGTCGTGTACTTCTTGTGGACCAGGAGCAACAACGTTGAACTCACACATCGACAGAAGGTAGGTTTTTGTCACATATCAAAACCTTAATACATAGAAAAACTTAGGCTTAAGCTCCTCTGATGAGATTTAGTGGAGCTTATGCAATATTCTTTCTGATTATACTTCTGTCTTAATAGCTAGACTGATTTTACTTTCCCTTGAAACAGATAGCGGAGTACTACGCACTGTCTGCTAGATTCACATTCCCAATAACGCACCTTGTTTTCCCCAAATATTTTGCCAAAGTTTGTTTTCAGTCTTTTTTTTAAGGTTCGGTCGCCAATCCCAAGAAAAATTGAAAACGATGTCATGCAAAAGTTTGTGGGGGAAAACAAATTGCTTTGTGGAAATGATATTTTCTTTTGTTTACTTGTTAACTATTTGGTTCTGTTTGTTCGATACTGTTCCACGGTTTGATTAAGATATATCTATAAGTAAGATAATACTTAAAAAATGTTTTTTTTTTATTATTCAAATATGTACCAATCCCAATCGGAAAATGGTCGACGACACGCCTTGTTACAGAACTGATATTCAAACATTACTCAATGGTAACAGAGGTTAAGGTTAAGCTCGTGGGAGAAACCTACCTATGAATAAATTCAAAAGGCAAAATTTTGCTGACGCTGTTTCTTTTAAAAGGCCTATATATCGGCTGTATTAGAGGTGATTTAGGTAAAATTTAACACAGAAATTTTGGAATGACGGAGGTTTAGGAAGGTTGTTTTATATTTGGTAGATCGCACTTAATGCTGTAAGCCACACTTGTACCAAATTGATCTCCTCACTCGAATTTGTAACTATCTTATATAATGTTACACCTTATACTATATGGACTGTCCGCAACATACAGGTCCACAAACGTGGAACTGTCAATCTACAGAATTTCTCACGTCTACTTACCAAAGAGCGTTTTAGCATTAAAGAGTTTGGTTATTCTTATAAATATAAAAACTTATATGCCTTCTCCCAGTCTTGGGCCCGCAATGACGTTTTACGTTCGCTCAGTGGTAAACATCTAGTGCATTTGTTGAAACTTAGTCCTCTTACTAGCCTAGTCCCTGACGTCGTAACATCCTAGTATCCATCAATTAGTTTCTCATACAAATTTGTAACATCAGTTGCCCATTAGAAATGAAAATAAGTGGGATGGGCAGTCGCCCTCTTGCCTGGGACTATGCCAGCTGATGAGTAATAATGAGGACGAAACAGCTCTTCATGGCTGACACTGCCGGGGTGATATGGTTATGCGCATGCGTAAGGTAATGGCCATAGAGCGGAGTTGGTGCTTCAGTGCAGAAAATGGTATTGGAGACTACCTTGCCTGTGAGCGGGCTTGTGCTTAATCCAGAAAAATTTTTGCCGCCATCGCGCCAGGAAAAGTGAGCCTGCACGCGGGCTATTGATTTTTCAGTTTCGCCCCTTTCGTTGTGTCGATACTATCCAATAGGAGCAAAGCAAATGTAAAGATAATGACAGGAAGTGGCACGTGCAGATGTTATACTCAAATGCATCAGAGGTTACTTTTCCTCACGCGAGGGGCCGCCAAAAGCTAGCTCGCACAAGTGAGCCTTCTTGCAGGCTAGAGGCAACCAGTTGGCCATTTACAAGCGTGGCCGAGGATCTAAACTGGAGACGACCGAGAGCAAATCCAGCATGTGGGTAGAGTTGGACTCGAACCCGGGACCGCCGAATTGCAAGCCCAAAACGCTGACCACTCGGCCACGCTGCCTCCTCCAGAGGCGAGTATGCGAGGCGCCAGGCAGACTGTCTAGCGCGATAGGCGCACTTAGCTAGAGCAATGCTGGCCGACACAGTCCCAAGGTATATCTTGCTTCTTTACAAAGTGTTTTTCTGCAACAGCGAATGTTGCTACAACCTGTAAATGTGTTTTTTATTTCTTACGCAGGGTGTGCTGAAGGTACGAAAGCGAGTGACCTTAATGATTATAACAGTCAGTGCCATATTTGGTATCACTTGGCTCCTTGATATAATGATACACACCGTCGAGGAAACAACCAGCCTTAAGTTCAGTTCCGTCGTATTTCCTATTGTTCACACCATCATCATGTTCAACTGCGCAGTCAATCCATTTGTTTACGCGCTGATCAACCAACGATTCCGAGAAAAGATGAAGAGAATGCTGTACTGCAGTTCACGCTTATTGGAATCAGAGGACTCTCAAACTCTCAATCGCATAGCATCGAGTTAGTCAACAAAAGTAATCACTCAGCCAAGGGCTTAGAAAAAGAAAAGGGAGAAACTGGATAGCTTCTACAGAAACTTTGGTTTATTATAATGAAAATTAATGATGTAACATACAGTGTAAGAAAATCAGGCAAAATAGATTAATAATGAGAATGGTAATTATTTGAAAAATCTTGTCCCAGAAAGCAGTTCTACCTTCTACCTACCTAAAAAAAAAAACCCTCCCATATTTGAGCCCCAAGTGCATCAACATTAACAAACGATATTATCACTCTAATAAGTTTATCTCAATGCTTATCTTAGCTAACGCTGTTCAAATGAAAATAAAATTTGCGAAAAACAACCACAAATGGTGAGAGAGACTTGCCAGTAAATACGAAGATAACGAAGTTTGCCAATAAATGATTATTACACTGGAAGCCATATTTTGTATACTCGTAAGTCTCTTATGACTTAAATAGGTTGAAAGAAGAATAATAGAAAGCTTTAGAAAAAAAAGCTCTAGATGAGAATCAAACTGACGACCCTCCGAACTCTAGTTCGAATGCTCTAACCACTGACCTACGGAGGCTCAACTGCAAGTACGGTGAAAATTCAATTATAACTAGCAGAACCCAGTCACAGAGGACTGTATCGGGTACTTGCTCGAAATCGGCCGTTTACTAGCGTACAAGACCAAGACTGTAAAATATAATTTTTAGAATTCTAAGACCAGAGAGCTCAGAAAAAATTTCTAGTTCCAGGTGAAAATCGGCGAACTCACCACCCTCCGAGTTCTAATTCGGATGCTCTAACCACTAAGCTACTGGAGACACTATGGCGAGCAGGGTCGAAATTTAATTATAGCTACACCAGTCGTAGAAAACTGTATCGAGGACTGGCCCGAAATAGGCCGTCCACCAGCGGCTAAGACATAGACTGTACAAGACAATTTGGAAGAATGTTAGTACTGTTGGAAAACTGGAATTGAATCCATAAAGGAGACCAAACAGTAGATAGATCAATCTTTATTTGAATCTTTAGTAGTTACAAAGCCATACGGTAACACTCTGCTGTAACATAACAAGGAGCTTTAGCAACCACGATGGCGACGACAGCAACGAGAAAGGGAAAGTCAACAAAGCAACTTTTGAAAAGCTTTGCACGAGCATCACAATTTCTTATTCCATGAAAACGTGAGACTTTCTAATTTCACGTTTTATGGAGTACGAATCACAACACAAGGATTTTTTTTCAGAATTTGGGTACAGTCCTTTAGAATTCGAGACAAGAAAATTTCGCCAACATTTGAAAAACGTGCAAAACAAGGATAAATAAAAGCGATTGAAACTGAAAGTGTACTTACTTTTCAAGTGACGTTTTCACCGCCGATAATTGCTTGATCTCCATAAGAGCCTTATAACAAGACCCTCGGTAAAGAATATCTACCTAATATAACTTTTTCCCTGAAAAAATAGCTAGGACTTCAATTTGTCGAGGAAAATGAAGTTACACGTACGCACAAAGAGATTTCAAAGATTTTAAGGGGTTTTCCCTCTTTCTTTTACTGGTACAAACTGTGTATAAGTTTTCGCCTGTGAACCTGGTGCCCTAAAGAGTCCGTCTAGGAAGTCGAGCAGACTTTGCAAGAATCGGTAAAAACAAAAAACATGTTAAGTTTGTCACCTTTTGACAATGCGGTACATTATTTATTTCTGGAGCTATTAGGGGCCATGAAATTTTGATTCCGCGCGTAAGTACATAACGCAATGCAATGGCGCACTTGTGAAAACAACTTTAACTTTTGAAACGATATCTGACAAACTATAAATTTGACTGTTCATATATATTTTGAGTAAAATCCACTGGTTATTACCCAACTATAGCAAAATAAGAACAAGAAACAACAGTTTAGCTTAAGCAATGAAACAAATTAATGTATCTGAGGCAAGATCCGCTCATAATAGATTTAATGACTTGTCTTTATAATGGCATATGAAGGGATGTAGTTATTACTGCCTCTATCTTCCTATTAAGGAGTCCGGTGGCGTGTGAACGTAACCTAAGTAGTTGCTGTCGTGTTTGCTTAAGCTCCACAATAGCCTTGTAAGAAGATCCTATGAAAACGATATTTAGCTGGTATAATTTTCCCCTGAAAAAAAGGTAAAATCAAACCAAAAATTAAAAAATGTCCATTTTGTGACAATGCAATAAATTATGTATTTCTTGGAGCTTTTTGAAAATTTAGGGGCCATGTTTCCCCGCGTAGTTACACAACGCGATTCAATGGAACAATCAAGAAAACAACTTTAAATGGGGAAAAAACATCTCGCAAACTTAAAAATTTACTATTCATACATGTCTTGAGCACAATCCACTGGTTATCACGCAACTATAGCCAAAATAAGAACAACAAACACCAGTTACAGATTAAACAATTAACGAAATGAGTATGTCTGATGCAAAGATCCACACATAATGGTTTTAAAATCCTTGTATGTAAAATGACATATGTAGGGATGTAGTTATCGCAGCCTCTTCCTTCCTTTTTGTAATAATTGTGTAATTTAGCAAATTGTCCCTCATTTTAATGGAAGACAGTGCGCGAAGTTGGTGCCATCCTTGACTATCAGGTAACTTCTCTTAGTTGCTACTTCTCGTCGTTTGATGATTAACCCAGATTACTTAGTAAAAGCAACGCTTAGCGCGCGGAGACCCCTTTTTAAAGAATTATTACCGTTACACTACAATTTCTTTGCAATTGATGTCGACGTTTTTCTTTCATCCAAACGTAGGTACGAACATGTATAATCGGACAACTTAACACATTTGGGTTTGGTCAAACTTTTCAAGCGTGACTCATGCGTAAAACGTTTTACATTCTACAAGAATGTAAAAGCAACGTAGCGCGCGGAGACCCCTATTTAAAGAATTATTACTATTATTATCAAATGCATCAGAGGTTACTTTTCCTCACGCGAGGGGCCGCCAAAAGCTAGCTCGCACAAGTGAGCCTTCTTGCAGGCTAGAGGCAACCAGTTGGCCATTTACAAGCGTGGCCGAGGATCTAAACTGGAGACGACCGAGAGCAAATCCAGCATGTGGGTAGAGTTGGACTCGAACCCGGGACCGCCGAATTGCAAGCCCAAAACGCTGACCACTCGGCCACGCTGCCTCCTCCAGAGGCGAGTATGCGAGGCGCCAGGCAGACTGTCTAGCGCGATAGGCGCACTTAGCTAGAGCAATGCTGGCCGACACAGTCCCAAGGTATATCTTGCTTCTTTACAAAGTGTTTTTCTGCAACAGCGAATGTTGCTACAACCTGTAAATGTGTTTTTTATTTCTTACGCAGGGTGTGCTGAAGGTACGAAAGCGAGTGACCTTAATGATTATAACAGTCAGTGCCATATTTGGTATCACTTGGCTCCCTGATATAATGATACACACCGTCGAGGAAACAACCAGCCTTAAGTTCAGTTCCGTCGTATTTCCTATTGTTCACACCATCATCATGTTCAACTGCGCAGTCAATCCATTTGTTTACGCGCTGATCAACCAACGATTCCGAGAAAAGATGAAGAGAATGCTGTACTGCAGTTCACGCTTATTGGAATCCAGAGGACTCTCAAACTCTCAATCGCATAGCATCGAGTTAGTCAACAAAAGTAATCACTCAGCCAAGGGCTTAGAAAAAGAAAAGGGAGAAACTGGATAGCTTCTACAGAAACTTTGGTTTATTATAATGAAAATTAATGATGTAACATACAGTGTAAGAAAATCAGGCAAAATAGATTAATAATGAGAATGGTAATTATTTGAAAAATCTTGTCCCAGAAAGCAGTTCTACCTTCTACCTACCTAAAAAAAAACCCTCCCATATTTGAGCCCCAAGTGCATCAACATTAACAAACGATATTATCACTCTAATAAGTTTATCTCAATGCTTATCTTAGCTAACGCTGTTCAAATGAAAATAAAATTTGCGAAAAACAACCACAAATGGTGAGAGAGACTTGCCAGTAAATACGAAGATAACGAAGTTTGCCAATAAATGATTATTACACTGGAAGCCATATTTTGTATACTCGTAAGTCTCTTATGACTTAAATAGGTTGAAAGAAGAATAATAGAAAGCTTTAGAAAAAAAAGCTCTAGATGAGAATCAAACTGACGACCCTCCGAACTCTAGTTCGAATGCTCTAACCACTGACCTACGGAGGCTCAACTGCAAGTACGGTGAAAATTCAATTATAACTGGCAGAACCCAGTCACAGAGGACTGTATCGGGTACTTGCTCGAAATCGGCCGTTTACTAGCGTACAAGACCAAGACTGTAAAATATAATTTTTAGAATTCTAAGACCAGAGAGCTCAGAAAAAATTTCTAGTTCCAGGTGAAAATCGGCGAACTCACCACCCTCCGAGTTCTAATTCGGATGCTCTAACCACTAAGCTACTGGAGACACTATGGCGAGCAGGGTCGAAATTTAATTATAGCTACACCAGTCGTAGAAAACTGTATCGGGGACTGGCTCGAAATAGGCCGTCCACCAGCGTATAAGACAAAGACTGTACAAGACAATTTGGAAGAATGGTAGTATTGGAACTTAATCCATAAAGGAGACCAAACAGTAGGTAGATCAATCTTTATTTGAATCTTTAGTAGTTACAAAGCCATACGGTAACACTCTGCTGTAACATAACAAGGAGCTTTAGCAACGACGATGGCGACGACAGCAACGAGAACGGGAAAGTCAACAAAGCAACTTCTGAAAAGCTTTGCACGAGCATCACGATTTTTATTCCATGAATGCGCGAGACTTTCTAATTTCACGTTTTATGGAGGACGAAATCACAACACAAGGATTTTTTTTCAGGATTTGGGTACAGTCCCTTAGAATTCGACACCAGAAAATTTCGCCAACATTTGAAAAACGTGCAAAACAAGGATAAATAAAAGCGATTGAAACTGAAAGTGTACTTACTTTTCAAGTGACGTTTTCACCGCCGATAATTGCTTGATCTCTATAAGAGCCTTATAACAAGACCCTCGGTAAAGAATATCTACCTAATATAACTTTTCCCTGAAAAATAGCTAGGACTTCAATTTGTCGAGGAAAATGAAGTTACACGTACGCACAAAGAGATTTCAAAGATTTTAAGGGTTTTCCTCTTTCTTTTACTGGTACAAACTGTGTATAAGTTTTCGCCTGTGAACCTGGTGCCCTAAAGAGTCCGTCTAGGAAGTCGAGCAGACTTTGCAAGAATCGGTAAAAAAAAAAACATGTTAAGTTTGTCACCTTTTGACAATGCGGTACATTATTTATTTCTGGAGCTATTAGGGGCCATGAAATTTTGATTCCGCGCGTAAGTACATAACGCAATGCAATGGCGCACTTGTGAAAACAACTTTAACTTTTGAAACGATATCTGACAAACTATAAATTTGACTGTTCATATATATTTTGAGTAAAATCCACTGGTTATTACCCAACTATAGCAAAATAAGAACAAGAAACAACAGTTTAGCTTAAGCAATGAAACAAATTAATGTATCTGAGGCAAGATCCGCTCATAATAGATTTAATGACTTGTCTTTATAATGGCATATGAAGGGATGTAGTTATTACTGCCTCTATCTTCCTATTAAGGAGTCCGGTGGCGTGTGAACGTAACCTAAGTAGTTGCTGTCGTGTTTGCTTAAGCTCCACAATAGCCTTGTAAGAAGATCCTATGAAAACGATATTTAGCTGGTATAATTTTCCCCTGAAAAAAAGGTAAAATCAAACCAAAAATTAAAAAATGTCCATTTTTGTGACAATGCAATAAATTATGTATTTCTTGGAGCTTTTGAAAATTTAGGGGCCATGTTTCCCCGCGTAGTTACACAACGCGATTCAATGGAACAATCAAGAAAACAACTTTAAATGGGGAAAAAAACATCTCGCAAACTTAAAAATTTACTATTCATACATGTCTTGAGCACAATCCACTGGTTATCACGCAACTATAGCCAAAATAAGAACAACAAACACCAGTTACAGATTAAACAATTAACGAAATGAGTATGTCTGATGCAAAGATCCACACATAATGGTTTTTAAAATCCTTGTATGTAAAATGACATATGTAGGGATGTAGTTATCGCAGCCTCTTCCTTCCTTTTTGTAATAATTGTGTAATTTAGCAAATTGTCCCTCATTTTAATGGAAGACAGTGCGCGAAGTTGGTGCCATCCTTGACTATCAGGTAACTTCTCTTAGTTGCTACTTCTCGTCGTTTGATGATTAACCCAGATTACTTAGTAAAAGCAACGCTTAGCGCGCGGAGACCCCTTTTTAAAGAATTATTACCGTTACACTACAATTTCTTTGCAATTGATGTCGACGTTTTTCTTTCATCCAAACGTAGGTACGAACATGTATAATCGGACAACTTAACACATTTGGGTTTGGTCAAACTTTTCAAGCGTGACTCATGCGTAAAACGTTTTACATTCTACAAGAATGTAAAAGCAACGTAGCGCGCGGAGACCCCTATTTAAAGAATTATTACTATTATTATCAAATGCATCAGAGGTTACTTTTCCTCACGCGAGGGGCCGCCAAAAGCTAGCTCGCACAAGTGAGCCTTCTTGCAGGCTAGAGGCAACCAGTTGGCCATTTACAAGCGTGGCCGAGGATCTAAACTGGAGACGACCGAGAGCAAATCCAGCATGTGGGTAGAGTTGGACTCGAACCCGGGACCGCCGAATTGCAAGCCCAAAACGCTGACCACTCGGCCACGCTGCCTCCTCCAGAGGCGAGTATGCGAGGCGCCAGGCAGACTGTCTAGCGCGATAGGCGCACTTAGCTAGAGCAATGCTGGCCGACACAGTCCCAAGGTATATCTTGCTTCTTTACAAAGTGTTTTTCTGCAACAGCGAATGTTGCTACAACCTGTAAATGTGTTTTTTATTTCTTACGCAGGGTGTGCTGAAGGTACGAAAGCGAGTGACCTTAATGATTATAACAGTCAGTGCCATATTTGGTATCACTTGGCTCCTTGATATAATGATACACACCGTCGAGGAAACAACCAGCCTTAAGTTCAGTTCCGTCGTATTTCCTATTGTTCACACCATCATCATGTTCAACTGCGCAGTCAATCCATTTGTTTACGCGCTGATCAACCAACGATTCCGAGAAAAGATGAAGAGAATGCTGTACTGCAGTTCACGCTTATTGGAATCCAGAGGACTCTCAAACTCTCAATCGCATAGCATCGAGTTAGTCAACAAAAGTAATCACTCAGCCAAGGGCTTAGAAAAAGAAAAGGGAGAAACTGGATAGCTTCTACAGAAACTTTGGTTTATTATAATGAAAATTAATGATGTAACATACAGTGTAAGAAAATCAGGCAAAATAGATTAATAATGAGAATGGTAATTATTTGAAAAATCTTGTCCCAGAAAGCAGTTCTACCTTCTACCTACCTAAAAAAAAACCCTCCCATATTTGAGCCCCAAGTGCATCAACATTAACAAACGATATTATCACTCTAATAAGTTTATCTCAATGCTTATCTTAGCTAACGCTGTTCAAATGAAAATAAAATTTGCGAAAAACAACCACAAATGGTGAGAGAGACTTGCCAGTAAATACGAAGATAACGAAGTTTGCCAATAAATGATTATTACACTGGAAGCCATATTTTGTATACTCGTAAGTCTCTTATGACTTAAATAGGTTGAAAGAAGAATAATAGAAAGCTTTAGAAAAAAAGCTCTAGATGAGAATCAAACTGACGACCCTCCGAACTCTAGTTCGAATGCTCTAACCACTGACCTACGGAGGCTCAACTGCAAGTACGGTGAAAATTCAATTATAACTGGCAGAACCCAGTCACAGAGGACTGTATCGGGTACTTGCTCGAAATCGGCCGTTTACTAGCGTACAAGACCAAGACTGTAAAATATAATTTTTAGAATTCTAAGACCAGAGAGCTCAGAAAAAAAATTTCTAGTTCCAGGTGAAAATCGGCGAACTCACCACCCTCCGAGTTCTAATTCGGATGCTCTAACCACTAAGCTACTGGAGACACTATGGCGAGCAGGGTCGAAATTTAATTATAGCTACACCAGTCGTAGAAAACTGTATCGGGGACTGGCTCGAAATAGGCCGTCCACCAGCGTATAAGACAAAGACTGTACAAGACAATTTGGAAGAATGGTAGTATTGGAACTTAATCCATAAAGGAGACCAAACAGTAGGTAGATCAATCTTTATTTGAATCTTTAGTAGTTACAAAGCCATACGGTAACACTCTGCTGTAACATAACAAGGAGCTTTAGCAACGACGATGGCGACGACAGCAACGAGAACGGGAAAGTCAACAAAGCAACTTCTGAAAAGCTTTGCACGAGCATCACGATTTTTTATTCCATGAATGCGCGAGACTTTCTAATTTCACGTTTTATGGAGGACGAAATCACAACACAAGGATTTTTTTTCAGGATTTGGGTACAGTCCCTTAGAATTCGACACCAGAAAATTTCGCCAACATTTGAAAAACGTGCAAAACAAGGATAAATAAAAGCGATTGAAACTGAAAGTGTACTTACTTTTCAAGTGACGTTTTCACCGCCGATAATTGCTTGATCTCCATAAGAGCCTTATAACAAGACCCTCGGTAAAGAATATCTACCTAATATAACTTTTCCCTGAAAAAATAGCTAGGACTTCAATTTGTCGAGGAAAATGAAGTTACACGTACGCACAAAGAGATTTCAAAGATTTTAAGGGGTTTTCCCTCTTTCTTTTACTGGTACAAACTGTGTATAAGTTTTCGCCTGTGAACCTGGTGCCCTAAAGAGTCCGTCTAGGAAGTCGAGCAGACTTTGCAAGAATCGGTAAAAACAAAAAACATGTTAAGTTTGTCACCTTTTGACAATGCGGTACATTATTTATTTCTGGAGCTATTAGGGGCCATGAAATTTTGATTCCGCGCGTAAGTACATAACGCAATGCAATGGCGCACTTGTGAAAACAACTTTAACTTTTGAAACGATATCTGACAAACTATAAATTTGACTGTTCATATATATTTTGAGTAAAATCCACTGGTTATTACCCAACTATAGCAAAATAAGAACAAGAAACAACAGTTTAGCTTAAGCAATGAAACAAATTAATGTATCTGAGGCAAGATCCGCTCATAATAGATTTAATGACTTGTCTTTATAATGGCATATGAAGGGATGTAGTTATTACTGCCTCTATCTTCCTATTAAGGAGTCCGGTGGCGTGTGAACGTAACCTAAGTAGTTGCTGTCGTGTTTGCTTAAGCTCCACAATAGCCTTGTAAGAAGATCCTATGAAAACGATATTTAGCTGGTATAATTTTCCCCTGAAAAAAAGGTAAAATCAAACCAAAAATTAAAAAATGTCCATTTTTGTGACAATGCAATAAATTATGTATTTCTTGGAGCTTTTGAAAATTTAGGGGCCATGTTTCCCCGCGTAGTTACACAACGCGATTCAATGGAACAATCAAGAAAACAACTTTAAATGGGGAAAAAAACATCTCGCAAACTTAAAAATTTACTATTCATACATGTCTTGAGCACAATCCACTGGTTATCACGCAACTATAGCCAAAATAAGAACAACAAACACCAGTTACAGATTAAACAATTAACGAAATGAGTATGTCTGATGCAAAGATCCACACATAATGGTTTTTAAAATCCTTGTATGTAAAATGACATATGTAGGGATGTAGTTATCGCAGCCTCTTCCTTCCTTTTTGTAATAATTGTGTAATTTAGCAAATTGTCCCTCATTTTAATGGAAGACAGTGCGCGAAGTTGGTGCCATCCTTGACTATCAGGTAACTTCTCTTAGTTGCTACTTCTCGTCGTTTGATGATTAACCCAGATTACTTAGTAAAAGCAACGCTTAGCGCGCGGAGACCCCTTTTTAAAGAATTATTACCGTTACACTACAATTTCTTTGCAATTGATGTCGACGTTTTTCTTTCATCCAAACGTAGGTACGAACATGTATAATCGGACAACTTAACACATTTGGGTTTGGTCAAACTTTTCAAGCGTGACTCATGCGTAAAACGTTTTACATTCTACAAGAATGTAAAAGCAACGTAGCGCGCGGAGACCCCTATTTAAAGAATTATTACTATTATTATCAAATGCATCAGAGGTTACTTTTCCTCACGCGAGGGGCCGCCAAAAGCTAGCTCGCACAAGTGAGCCTTCTTGCAGGCTAGAGGCAACCAGTTGGCCATTTACAAGCGTGGCCGAGGATCTAAACTGGAGACGACCGAGAGCAAATCCAGCATGTGGGTAGAGTTGGACTCGAACCCGGGACCGCTGAATTGCAAGCCCAAAACGCTGACCACTGGCCACGCTGCCTCCTCCAGAGGCGAGTATGCGAGGCGCCAGGCAGACTGTCTAGCGCGATAGGCGCACTTAGCTAGAGCAATGCTGGCCGACACAGTCCCAAGGTATATCTTGCTTCTTTACAAAGTGTTTTTCTGCAACAGCGAATGTTGCTACAACCTGTAAATGTGTTTTTTATTTCTTACGCAGGGTGTGCTGAAGGTACGAAAGCGAGTGACCTTAATGATTATAACAGTCAGTGCCATATTTGGTATCACTTGGCTCCTTGATATAATGATACACACCGTCGAGGAAACAACCAGCCTTAAGTTCAGTTCCGTCGTATTTCCTATTGTTCACACCATCATCATGTTCAACTGCGCAGTCAATCCATTTGTTTACGCGCTGATCAACCAACGATTCCGAGAAAAGATGAAGAGAATGCTGTACTGCAGTTCACGCTTATTGGAATCAGAGGACTCTCAAACTCTCAATCGCATAGCATCGAGTTAGTCAACAAAAGTAATCACTCAGCCAAGGGCTTAGAAAAAGAAAAGGGAGAAACTGGATAGCTTCTACAGAAACTTTGGTTTATTATAATGAAAATTAATGATGTAACATACAGTGTAAGAAAATCAGGCAAAATAGATTAATAATGAGAATGGTAATTATTTGAAAAATCTTGTCCCAGAAAGCAGTTCTACCTTCTACCTACCTAAAAAAAAACCCTCCCATATTTGAGCCCCAAGTGCATCAACATTAACAAACGATATTATCACTCTAATAAGTTTATCTCAATGCTTATCTTAGCTAACGCTGTTCAAATGAAAATAAAATTTGCGAAAAACAACCACAAATGGTGAGAGAGACTTGCCAGTAAATACGAAGATAACGAAGTTTGCCAATAAATGATTATTACACTGGAAGCCATATTTTGTATACTCGTAAGTCTCTTATGACTTAAATAGGTTGAAAGAAGAATAATAGAAAGCTTTAGAAAAAAGCTCTAGATGAGAATCAAACTGACGACCCTCCGAACTCTAGTTCGAATGCTCTAACCACTGACCTACGGAGGCTCAACTGCAAGTACGGTGAAAATTCAATTATAACTGGCAGAACCCAGTCACAGAGGACTGTATCGGGTACTTGCTCGAAATCGGCCGTTTACTAGCGTACAAGACCAAGACTGTAAAATATAATTTTTAGAATTCTAAGACCAGAGAGCTCAGAAAAAATTTCTAGTTCCAGGTGAAAATCGGCGAACTCACCACCCTCCGAGTTCTAATTCGGATGCTCTAACCACTAAGCTACTGGAGACACTATGGCGAGCAGGGTCGAAATTTAATTATAGCTACACCAGTCGTAGAAAACTGTATCGGGGACTGGCTCGAAATAGGCCGTCCACCAGCGTATAAGACAAAGACTGTACAAGACAATTTGGAAGAATGGTAGTATTGGAACTTAATCCATAAAGGAGACCAAACAGTAGGTAGATCAATCTTTATTTGAATCTTTAGTAGTTACAAAGCCATACGGTAACACTCTGCTGTAACATAACAAGGAGCTTTAGCAACGACGATGGCGACGACAGCAACGAGAACGGGAAAGTCAACAAAGCAACTTCTGAAAAGCTTTGCACGAGCATCACGATTTTTTATTCCATGAATGCGCGAGACTTTCTAATTTCACGTTTTATGGAGGACGAAATCACAACACAAGGATTTTTTTTCAGGATTTGGGTACAGTCCCTTAGAATTCGACACCAGAAAATTTCGCCAACATTTGAAAAACGTGCAAAACAAGGATAAATAAAAGCGATTGAAACTGAAAGTGTACTTACTTTTCAAGTGACGTTTTCACCGCCGATAATTGCTTGATCTCCATAAGAGCCTTATAACAAGACCCTCGGTAAAGAATATCTACCTAATATAACTTTTCCCTGAAAAAATAGCTAGGACTTCAATTTGTCGAGGAAAATGAAGTTACACGTACGCACAAAGAGATTTCAAAGATTTTAAGGGGTTTTCCCTCTTTCTTTTACTGGTACAAAACTGTATAAGTTTTCGCCTGTGAACCTGGTGCCCTAAAGAGTCCGTCTAGGAAGTCGAGCAGACTTTGCAAGAATCGGTAAAAACAAAAAACATGTTAAGTTTGTCACCTTTTGACAATGCGGTGCATTATTTATTTCTGGAGCTATTAGGGGCCATGAAATTTTGATTCCGCGCGTAAGTACATAACGCAATGCAATGGCGCACTTGT
This sequence comes from Porites lobata, assembly GCA_942486035.1. Lineage (NCBI taxonomy): Eukaryota > Metazoa > Cnidaria > Anthozoa > Scleractinia > Poritidae > Porites > Porites lobata. The sequence continues at coordinate 1,017,386 of CALNXK010000178.1, read as the reverse complement.
GAAAACAACTTTAACTTGTGAAACGATATCTGACAAACTATAAATTTGACTGTTCATATATATTTTGAGTAAAATCCACTGGTTATTACCCAACTATAGCAAAATAAGAACAAGAAACAACAGTTTAGCTTAAGCAATGAAACAAATTAATGTATCTGAGGCAAGATCCGCTCATAATAGATTTAATGACTTGTCTTTATAATGGCATATGAAGGGATGTAGTTATTACTGCCTCTATCTTCCTATTAAGGTGTCCGGTGGTGTGTGAACGTAACCTAAGTAGTTGCTGTCGTGTTTGCTTAAGCTCCACAACAGCCTTGTAAGAAGATCCTATGAAAACGATATTTAGCTGGTATAATTTTCCCCTGAAAAAAAAGGTAAAATCAAACCAAAAATTAAAAAATGTCCATTTTTGTGACAATGCAATAAATTATGTATTTCTTGGAGCTTTTGAAAATTTAGGGGCCATGTTTCCGCGCGTAGTTACACAACGCGATTCAATGGAATAATCAAGAAAACAACTTTAAATGGGGAAAAAAACATCTCGCAAACTTAAAAATTTACTATTCATACATGTCTTGAGCACAATCCACTGGTTATCACGCAACTATAGCCAAAATAAGAATAACAAACACCAGTTACAGATTAAACAATTAACGAAATGAGTATGTCTGATGCAAAGATCCACACATAATGGTTTTTAAAATCCTTGTATGTAAAATGACATATGTAGGGATGTAGTTATCGCAGCCTCTTCCTTCCTTTTTGTAATAATTGTGTAATTTAGCAAATTGTCCCTCATTTTAATGGAAGACAGTGCGCGAAGTTGGTGCCATCCTTGACTATCAGGTAACTTCTCTTAGTTGCTACTTCTCGTCGTTTGATGATTAACCCAGATTACTTAGTAAAAGCAACGCTTAGCGCGCGGAGACCCCTTTTTAAAGAATTATTACCGTTACACTACAATTTCTTTGCAATTGATGTCGACGTTTTTCTTTCATCCAAACGTAGGTACGAACATGTATAATCGGACAACTTAACACATTTGGGTTTGGTCAAACTTTTCAAGCGTGACTCATGCGTAAAACGTTTTACATTCTACAAGAATGTAAAAGCAACGTAGCGCGCGGAGACCCCTATTTAAAGAATTATTACTGTTATACTACAATTTCTTTGCAATTGATGTCGACATTTCTCTTTCATCCAAACGTAGGTACGAACATGTATAATCGGACAACTTAACACATTTGGGTTTGGTCAAACTTTTCAAGCGTGACTCATGCGTAAAACGTTTTATATTCTACAAGAAGTGCAACAACGAGGTCTCATGCTTTTGCTAGAAATGATCGGCTTTGTAAGAAAAGGCAACGATAAGCTGAAAGCGTAAATTCCTACTTGACACGAAAAAATTGCTCTCACCTTCTGTTACAATATCGTGCGGCTTTTGCATATGAAACTTCCATTAGAGCAATGGATGCTTCTGACAACGTCGTAATTATGGGTCTGGACAGCCAACAAATATTGTTGGCTGGCTGTCGTTGTCTGCATTTGAGTAAAAGTCTCAATGTCCATTTATTTTTTACAGCGATACTCACGTTGACGTCACCTCCTAATATTAATGGTTAAATATTATTCAAATCCCATCTGGGACTCGGATTTTTTTTTCGAGTCCTCCTCAAATTAATATCATGTTGTTGTTGTTTCATCTTTAATATACTCACTTTGGAGGTTGGTTGGCCGCATCTTGGATATGCTTTAAGGTGACAGCGCGATGCTGTTAGTGAGTTCTTCACTTCTTGTGTGCCAGTCTTTACTTGGCTGTGTAGCGGCGTGATGCGGTTCCAGTCGAGACCCACAAATTGGCCCTTGCTCACCACAGAGTCTCCAGTAGCTCAAGTGGTTACAGCATCCGACTAGATCACGGAGGGTCGTGGGTTCAAATCCCATCTGGGACTCGGATTTTTTTTTCCGAGTCCTCCTCAAATTAATATCATGTTGTTGTTGTTTCATCTTTAATATACTTAAATATTATTGGTTGTTTAAACAAAGATTCTTTTGATTCACTCGTTCTACATTTGAATAACAAATACACTGTGGGAAGTGAGGAATTAAATGAAGGATGATCATCGCAGTTACATACGCTACTTATGCAGTTGGAAAAGAAACGCTGAAAAAAAATTCAGGCTTCTACGGGACTCGAACCCTTGACCTCTGCGATACCGGTGCAGCGCTGTACCAATTAAGCTAACAAGCTAACTGGGAGCAGGTCGCTGAGATATTTGCTATTTCTAGAGAAATGTTTCTCTTAACACACTAGTAACTCATGCCAGAAGTAAAAATAAACTAATGGCTTTCCTTTATCTAAGAGCCTATGATAACGATTCCTACATCCACATTGACACAACTCTGTTTTATTTAAAGAGTGAAATAGTTGTTTTGCTTTGTTTTTTAGAGAGGACACAAACACTGACCCCTTTCCACTATGTACGAAACAGATGACGTAACAATAACGACAGTAACTTCTATACTCGTTGTTACGAGTATCGTGGGAAATTCTCTTGTTTGTGCTGTCATAATAAGACATCGAGACATGAGGTACCCATAAAGATAACGAGCAGAAAATAACAATTTATTATATAAACACCAATGAAATACCAGGTGAGCTTTCGCGCGAAAACTTGATATTTTCACTACTGAAAATAACATGTTATCTTCACACGTGAAAATAACACCGCTTCTATGGCTACATAATAAATCGCGCCTTTCACACCAAAAAACTATTAAAGTGAAATGGATTGGTATTTCATTGGTGTTTATATAATAAATAGAACACTACATGGCTGCTTGGAGATACGAAATTTCTCTTCTCGTGTTGAAAAAATATTTCACTCGTTCGCTGCGCTCACTCGTGAAATATTTTTCAACACTCGAAGAGAAATTTCGTATCTCCGCGCGGCCATGTAATATCCTCTATATATTCGTCAAGCAAAGTTACATACTGCACAAAGAATAGTAAGAAGCTTAATTATGTTAATTTCAATGACATCCAATCCAAATAGCTCTTACAGTCGAGACCGCCATGACATCATTTTTATTGTCCAATCTTTAGGATTCCCGTAAATTTTCTTCTCGCGAACTTGGCAATCGCAGATATCATGTACGCCTTATTTTACATACCAAAGATCATTTGGGGTCATATCGCCAGTCACCCTGAAGGTCTGGCTGGGAGAATTTTGTGTGCCCTGTTAACAGATGCTGCCTTAGCGTGGGTTGGCGGCGTTTCTTCGGTCTTCACATTGGTGGCCGTCGCCACGGAACGTTACTATTCCGTCTTGCATCCACTTGAAAACAAAGCACATCTTAGCGTGCGCAAACTTAAGGTATGATACCAAAAATAACCAACTTAGATACAAGATAGCAACAAAGATCTCTCAGTGTCCCGTATTATTATTGTTCACTTCTTTAGTTTTGTCTCATTTTATCTATGGTTTACCCGTATATGGAGCGTCTGAACCTGATCTTAATATTATACAGAACTTTTCAGATAGATGTCATAAGCGCCGTTGTATTTCTTACCCCGTTTCAATTAAGGATCTCTTAAAAAAGCAAGACAGTGACATTTTTATGAAAGTAACCTCTACAAATAACTAGCCGCTCGCTCCATACTTTCCTTCAAAGAAAGTCTGTTCTTATAACCTCCGTAAAAAAACAATGTGCCCGTCCCAAAACTAATACTGAGTAATTCATGTCGGCCTTTGTAAACAGATTAATATCTAAAAACAACCTCAGTGGAGGATAGTTGGCATTCAATGATTAGTTTCTTTATTTTATTATGTATTATTCCGGACAATTGTAACATAATATATGTCTCTATATCTTACGTGAAATAAAGACCATTTTTATTAATTATCATTGTTATTATTATATGCTTAATGTTCCTCCATCTGTTTAAGATGGCGAAACTTTTTAACTTTACATTACAATGAGTTTGAAGATGATGTTTTTACGAAATTACTTTTTGATAGATAAAAATTCATTTTTTCCTCATTTAGATCTTCATTTCTGGTTCTTGGATACTCGCATTGATAATGAACGTCCCTGAATTCTGGAAAAAGATCGAGGGCAGTACTTGCAGTTACGCATGGACCAAGAAGTGGATGCCCAAAGCTTACACTTTGATATGGCGTGTTTTCTTTGGGCTTTCTTTTATGCTGATGACTGGATTATACTCCAGGGTTATTTACGCTCTCTGGTTCAAAAATGCCAGTAATTCCGAAGTCGTAAATCGACAAAAGGTATGATGTGATTCGTCTCATGGGCAATGCCGTTCTTTTACTAGACCTCTGTCTTTCAATGAAGTATAGCTGTTGCTTACTATTTCTTATCCTTTCTTGCATTACAACGTACAAATTTACAAGTTTCCGAATAGAGTGTTTTCACATGACGTCACGGCGGCCATGTTGGTGTCCCGAACCAATCCTTTGGGAGTTGAACTCATTTCTTATACAACATTTTCTTTTGTTCCAATAAATTTGCATAGATGCTGGCCACGTGAGTGAAAACAGTCTATAGATAACTACGCACCAACATCATCATAAAAACCGATTTATCGAAGATACCCGCCATAGGTTGAAATGCCTTAAGTTTGGCAGACCTTTTTGCTTCAATTAAAGAACTTGTACAGGTTTTCGTTTATAAATGCCACTGCCATTCTGTCATCATTACCCTGGTAGCAGTAGGGCAGTTTTTCTACAATTTATGATGAAAGAAAAACAAGAAACATAATTACATTATTGAGTTAACATTTACCGGTTTATGCCTTACAGACAACTATCAAGCAACGCTTACTGACTAAATATTTTTTTCCCGTAAACACGCCTTCCTTCCTACCAAAAAGCCGGCTAATAACTTAAAATGATGTTTCTGTTTATGTAGGGTGTGGTGAAAGTGCGGAAGCGAGTCACCTTGATGGTTGTCGCTGTCAGTGCAATCTTTGGAATATGCTGGGGAGCAGACTCAGTGTTGCACCTCTTGAAGGATTTTTCGCTCATCAAGCTCGCTTCCTCTGCAATTCCCATTGCTCACACGGCCGTCATGTTCAATTCTGCCGTCAACCCGTTTGCATATGCTTTGATAAACCAAAACTTTAGAAAGAAAATGAGAGGGATACTATGCTGTAGACTACTTTCACTGGGAGTCACAGGTACTCAAGGCAATGAGATGGCAAACAGAAGTTCCTTTGTAAAGAATTTCCATACCGCGAATAAGCTAGAAACCAGTGAACCTTCAAATATCACGAACCAAACAGGCGAAAGCGTAGAGGGAAACGCCATAGTGTAGGGAACTTATCAGAAATGCGTGGACATATTGCCACTTATGAGCCATTTCCTGTCCCGGAAGAAAATGCTAAATTTGGATCCAAATCCTTCTGATGAAAACGTTTTCTAGAATTATTCTATCAATACTTCTAGAAGATTGAGACGGCGTAAGTATCGGGTTTGAGTGCATGTACCTGTTACGGTAAACGTTTTGCAATATAATTTAATGTAGGAGCATAGCTTATCACCGATGTGACTAGAGATCTGTAGCGAGGACTTGAACTACATTTATTACTTAAATTACCTACATATAAACACGTACGTATGGAAGCTTACTCATTGTCTTGAACTGAGGTCTAAGTTACACTTCGTTGAAATAAGTGGCCCGTATAGCAATAATTTAGTTTGTTTTCATAATTTATGTAGGTTACGCATAATTGAGTCTAGGGGCGGAAAACTTCAATAAAAGCCTTTGCTCCAGTCCTTTCTTCCTTTCTGATCTTTTCTTTCCTTGTCTCTCCTAAAAAGTCTGATGCAAAGTCTAGGCAAACCGGAGCTTATGTCAAAACTAACTATCCTCGGTACACCTCTTCCTATTAGGGACTTTAATCAAAGACGTTTTTGAGCGACGCATGTGAAACGGAAGTGAGGTCTTTTCGCTTTTAATGCACCTCGACTCTACCATATTTCCATTGCTAAGTTACTTTCCTCTAAAAGAAGCAATTTGCCCGAACGTTTGGGCAAACCCACTGCCCAAGAATGTCCATCTCCGGTTGACGTGCCTCGTTTAAAAACCTCTTTGCTTTAGCTCCCTATATTGTTGAAACTCAAAACGAAAGGTATCAAGCGATTCTGTGGAAAGGAAACACAGATGATGAGTGTTTGGTAATTTTCGTCAACGTAGTAGTTGAAATTGAAGAAGTTGGCCAGGCCTTTTCTTCTTTTCCTTCTTTTTCACTCTTTTTTTAAGAGTGTTTATTATTTTTTAGAACTGGATGGCCAAAACAGTCCATTCTTAAAGAGAATTTCAATATCGATCAGTACAACCAACCACATAACTTTATTACTAGACGGTGTGCACTGATGTGACGGGTTTTAGTAAATAATTCGAGAAAAACTAATATTTCACTTTTAAAATGTTCCGTCGAGTCAGCTAGTTCTGACTTTTGCAAAGCACCTTAAGAACCCATTGAAATTTACATAAGAGTTTGACATCAATGAGTTCGAACTACCTTGCACCTGTTGTAGTAATTACTAACAGCTTCCTGTTTCGTCTGAAGTTAATGATATTCCTATCAACTATGACGTAATTTACCATATAAGGGAGATTTAGTTTGTGTCCGTCTTAACACTTTGATGAAAAGAATCACACTCGAACATTATTATTACATTATTTGTGTGGACAGTTCACTTATTGTTTGCAAAGCATACATATGTGAATCAACTGTTAAACCATCAAATAAGCAGGGAAAAGAACAAGATTTTTTCAAATCACGTATTTTTTGTTCTTGGAATATCATCTGGTGAGTCGTTTACCCTCGTTTTTGACAAAGGAAAAAATTGCGTCAAGAACGATGAATGATAATGTCTAACAAGAATTCCCGTTTAAAAAATTTCTGTTTGTAAATAACAAAGTTTCTATATATCAAAAATCAAGAAAGAGAAGTTTTCACCCACATACTCTTTTGTGTGGAGTTTTCAATTCGCCAGGATGGGTGTAAAGGTTTTCTTAGTATGACTTGGTCAAATTAATTACTCACAATGCTAATTAATACTTCCTCAGTTTTCTTTTTTTGTCACATTTGTATAGCTTCAGCTGTTAATTGGCCGAACAAAAGGTCTCCATTTTAAAGGAGAGGAACGTTTTGAGTTGAAAACAAGACGTGATAACGATTAGGGTTTCATCCCACACGTCAGAAGGTGCTAAACGAGACATTAAGAAATCGACGATTGTTTGTTTTCATATTATTCTGGATATCTGAATTATTATCATTTTATTCAAAATAATTCTCTGTTTCTGGATGGCTCATGTCGCGCGGCTAATAGCCCATTTTACGGTTACAGGTGCAAACGAGGCTGGAGTTGGCCTTGGTTTAACACAACCCTCCCTGTTTTATTATGTAAATCATGTTGTTGTTATGCTAACTATTATTTCTTCAGCAACATTTCCATAAGAAAAAGAAAGAGGTTTGTATCAAAACAAGGTCAACCTCAGCCTCACTTTCACTCAAAGGCTAGGATACTACGCCCACAACTGTAAAATGGTCTATTCTTCATAAGCACCTACTTTCGCTGACCAAAATAAGAAGACGTTTGTGATATCAATACCAATGACGTCATTTGCAAGGAATATCGACAGAAAAAAACGTCAACCGGTGAGAACCTCTGAGGAAGTTGCATTAGCTAAGCTGAGAAAATGGCAGAAACCAACCACTAACTATTAAGGGCAACAAAAAACGTGCCACTTGAATAGAGGCGTTGTGTGTTTTTAGCAACCACGAGGTAAACCATATTTAACAGGCTGTTATAGCATGCGAAAAGTTGTCGCAGATAGTAGAGAGTGGTTCTACTTTTAGTTGCGTGTTATACCGGCCCAAGACAAAGTTGTTTTGCCGCCAGTCAGGCAATTCGAGGCTTGCAATATAAGTAGGTCCCGTACCATTTAAGCATTTAAAAAGCAGTATTAACGCCTGGCGTAAGCGCCTACAGTATAAGGATGTCATGCTAGCGGTAGTGAGCAGCTTGTTTTATGACATTGACTTGTTGTGCCCGATTATTGTTCTCAAAATATAACAGTTGCCATCTTCGAGACAGTTGCGTTGACCTGTACCTATACCTACAAATAAAGGGCTGCAGTATTTTAGGTGAGGTAGTATAAACGCTTTATAAAGTTTTATCATTGCATCATGAGGAAAAAAACGCCTTATTCTTCGCGTAGGCTTTCTTTAGAATCGTAATAGATGGAGAAATTCCATTCTAGAATTATTAAGAAATAAAGAATAATGATAGTCACAGGGTCCGACAGATAATGCTTAAGTCTTAGTACTGTTCACTATTAAATGGTTAGATTCAATCCACGACGAAAGAGTCCGTAGATCTTTGTTGAAGGAAAATTCTAGAATCGTGGGAAATACATCTGACAGGTAGGCAGTCGTGTCATCAGCGTACAGCCGCAATGAGACATTAGGAACACAGAAATTCAAGTCATTAATGAAAATGTTGAAGAGCAACGGCCCCAATAGCCTTGAGGAACGCCACATTTCCCTTTTTGAAGTTAGAGCATACGCCTTCTAATCTGACACATTGTTGGCGACCTGGAAGGTAGGTGGACATCAGTTCCAAGGCATGTGGAGAGAAGCCATAGGCCGTCAATTTCGCGAGCAAAAGGTGGTGGTTTATGGCGTCAAACGCTTTGCTCAAGTCCACAGCGACTCTTTCTCAAACACCTTCGATAGCGAAGTTAATATTGAGACAGGGCGGTAGTTTGCTTTGTCTGTGTCAATCCCCCGTTTAAAGACAGGAGAAAAGCGCGTTTGCTTCCATTCAGAAGGAAATGCGCGATTCAGAATACAGAAGTTAATAAACTTAGTTAGCTCTTCGGCAAGAACTGGGGATCCCAAACGCAAGATTCGTGGTGAAATGGCGTCTACCCCAACTGCCTTTCACGGATTAAGGTGGTCCAAAATGTTACGGATATATGAAGTACTGACTGGAGAGTAGTTAAACTCGCTTGAGAAACGTCGATTGCTTTTTGCCTTAATGCCAGGGTGGCCAGTGTAGTCATTGTCAAATCCATGCTCTAACTGAATAGTATTCGCAAAGTAATAACTAAAGACTTCGGCCACACACCCAGGGTCGGAAACAACACTACTGCCCTCAACGAGAATGACGCCTTGTATGTTTTTACCAGAACTAGTTGGCAAAAGGGGCTTCATTTTTCTCCAAAACTCACCCGGATGTTTAGCACTCAAGGAAGCGTCACAGCAGAACGTTTTCAAAGCGTTAAACTTTAGCGACGTAACCTGGTTACGTTGCCGCTTGTAATCAACCCAAGAAGTAGATGTAGGATGTCGCTTGAATAATTTGTTTCGGTGCGAAATTTCACGCAGCAAATCAGGTGATATCCATGCCAACTGGTCGCGCCCCGAATCCACTTTTTCTTCAGGGGCACGTGCTGGTCAAGAACATCTTTGAAAAGTGTTCGCCAATGAGCCCATACATCATCGGCATTGTCGAATGAGTAGGCCTACGACTATGGGACCCTTTTTAAGTCAGCCAAAAAGTCTGGCAAGTTAAAATTCTTCATACTCCTAAACTCGATCAAGCGCGGGCTTTGGCCTTGGAATCTTATTTGGTCGCATTGTAAAGATTAAGTCGTGATCGCCCAGTCCAAGGTGTAAAGAACCACTTGTAGCATAAAATTCCCTCGTGACTAGTTAACAAAACATCGATGAGACTTTTAGATGTTTTAGTTACTCTTGTCGGTTCATTGATTCGGTTTGAGAGACAGAATCGATTACAATATAGTCAACCAGCTTTATGCCAGGAAAACGGCCTTCATCTCTATTCTCATACATGTCCATATTGAAGTCTCCAAGTAAAAGCAGCTCTTTTCTGGTGTTATACATATTTTCGGCAGCTGTTGATAGGGAGGCGAGAAAATCAGATTCCTTGCATTCAGTTTAGATGGACTTCTATAACAAGCACACACTATAAAGCGACTGTTATTAGAGTCTTTGACATCCAAACAAATGGATTCAATATAGCTACTTTCTAGTTTTAAGCGTCGATACACCGAGAGGTCATTCCTGATAAAGGCAAGCAAACTTCAAGCCCCTTCTTACGATCCTTGCGAATAGTGCGAAATCCTGAGTGTGAAACCAAGTGCGATGAAACGGTACTGTCGATCTTTGTTTCGGCTAGAAACAAAATATCAAACATATTTCTATTTAGTAACTCTTTGACCGCGTCGATTTTGTTAACTACGCTGTTAATGTTTAAGTTACCGATGAAAACCAAAAACATTACAACGAATAAGGTTCAACCTATGCAAATCCAGAAATTTATACTTTAAAGATTTGAAAACAAGAATACAAAAGAGAAAAACATAAATCAAATTCAATTACAGTAACAGTCTTGGCAAAGAATTCCTACCCGTACGTGCATCACCGAAAATTTTGTAGTAAGTCGTACACAAGAAACTTCAATCTAAATTTTTTACTCGAGCAACACCGTTGGTTGCCCCTAAAATGGGTTAGTTTTTCGCCAAAAACGAAACGCAAGGTACATGCCTGGGGCTTCCTTCCCAACTCAACTGTGTTTTTTACCCTCAGTCCAGAAAAAAGTTGCCAATCGAGGTAAACACGATAATTATGGAACGATCGCACGACCGTAAACACCTACAGACTCTGGGAGACGGGAAGGAAAGCTGCCACTGAAAGTTCTTTTCGTGAAAAGGGTATGGGTATAAACCCTCAGCTAAATAAGAAAGCTCCAGATGAGAATCGAACTGACAACCCTCCGAGTTCTAGTTCGAATGCTCTAATCACTGAGCTACTGGAGGCACAACGACGTGTAGGGTGAAAATTTAATTAAAACTACACCAGTCATAGAGAACCGTATCGGCGACTTGCTGGAAATCGGCCGTTCACTAGCGTACAAGACGAAGACTGTACAATATAATTTGGAAGAAGAAGAATTCTAAGACCAAAGAGCTCAGAAAATATTCTTAGCTCCAGGTAAGAATCGGCTAACTCACGACCCTCAGAGTCTAATTCGGATGCTCTAACCACTATGGCGAGCAGGGTCGAAATTTAATTGTAGCTACACCAGTCATAGAGGACTATATCGAGGACTGGCTCGAAATAGGCCGTCCACCAGCGTATAAGACAGAGACTGTACAAGACAATTTGGAAGAATGGTAGTACTGTTGGAAAACTGGAATTGAATCCATAAAGGAGACCAAACAGTAGATAGATCAATCTTTATCTGAATCTTTAGTAGTTACAAAGCCATACGGTAACACTCTGCTGTAACATAACAAGAAGCTTGAGCAACGACGATAGCGACGACAGCAACGAGAACGGGAAAATCAACAGAGCAACGTCTGAAAAGCTTTGCACGAGCATCACAATTTCTTATTCCATGAAAACGTGGAGTTCGAATCACAACACAAGGATTTTTTTTCAGAATTTGGGTACAGTCCTTTAGAATTCGAGACAAGAAAATTTCGCCAACATTTGCCAAACGGGGAAAAAGAGAATGAAAGCGATTGAAAAAACTTCAACTTACTTTTCAAGTGACGTTTTCACCGCCAATACCGTCGTAATTGCTTGATCTCCATGAGAGCCTTATAACAAGACCCTAGGTAAAGAATATTTACCTAGTATAGCTTTCCCCTGAAAAATAGCTAGGATTTCAATAGGCCCTTTGCAGCTAGCCATTCACGTGGTACAAAACCGCCGTGCTTGAGAGCAAAAGTCGCACTGGGACAAGACAAACAAAGAAAATTACCATTTCAAATTATATGTCTTTTGTTTGTCTTGTCCCAGTGCGACTTTTGCTCTCCAGCGCGGCGGTTTTGTACCACGTGAATGGCTAGCTGCAAAGGGCCTATTTGTCTAGGAAATTGAGGTTAAACGTACGCACAAAGTGATTTCAAAGATCTTAAGACGGAATCCACCAGGACATTGAGTAATTTTGATTTTCAGTGAACAAAAATCTTGTACCAGATTAATTTAAAGCATATCGCATTCTTTCTTACATTTTTCGATTTCTAAAGATGTAATAAATCGTCTGTAGTAACACCGAAAAATATATATATTTATTATGGAAGCCCGAGAAAATGAATGTCAAATTTCACAAAATTACATCTTACACATGAAATTTTCAGAATTTTACCTGTGTAATCACAATTCTTGTGAAATTCGACATTCATTTTCTCGCGCTCCCGTAAGAAATTTTTTTTGGTGTTACTACAGATGATTTATTACATCTTTAGCCCTTGAAAAATGTAAAAAAGAATGCAATATTGTTTAAATTATTCTGGTACAAGGTTTTTGTCCACTTAAAATTAAAATTACTTAATTTCCTGATGGATTCCGTCTTAATTTCTCAACTGAGTAATTTTTGCGCCAGTAAACATGGAAAAAGAGATATATTCAGGGGGTTGTTCCCTCTTTCTTTTACTGCTACGAAACTTTAAAAGTTTTCACCGGTGAACCTGGTGCCCGAAAGAATCCGTCTCGAAAGTCGAGCAGACATTGCAAGAATCGGTAAAAACAAAAAACATGTCAATTTTGTCACCTTTTGACAATACAATGTATTATTTATTTCTTGAGCTATTAGGAGCGTTGAAATTATGATTCTGTACGTATTTACATAAGGCAATACGATATCGCACTTGTGAAAACAACTTTAATTTGTGAAAAGATATCTGGCAAACAAAAAATTTGAATGCTTATATATATTTCGAGTAAAATCGACTTGTTCTTAACCAAATATAGCAAAATAAGAACAAGAAACAGCAGTTCAGCTTAAGCAATGAAACAAATAAATATATTTGATGCAAGACCAGCAGGTAATAGATTTAATACTTGTCTTTATAATGACATATGAAGGGATGTAGTTATTACAGCCTCTACCTTTCTATTTGTAATAATTGTCTCATTTAGCAAATTGTCTCTCATTTTAATGGAAGGCAGTGCGCGAAGTTGGTGTCATCTTTGACTATCAGGTAACCTTTCTTAGTTGTTACTTCTCGCGTCGTCTGATGAATAGTCTAGTTTACCTAGTAAAAGCAACGCTCAGCGCGCAAGACCCCCTTTTAAAAGAATTATTATAGTCATACTACGATTTCTCTGCAATTGATGTCGACATTTTACTTTCATCCAAACGTAGGTAAGGACATGTAAAATCGGACAACTTAACACATTTAGGTTTGGTCAAACATTTCAAGCGTGACTCATGCGTGAAACTTTTTACATTCTGCAAGAAGTGCAGCAACGAGGCCTCACGCTGTCGTTAGAAATGATCGGCTTTGTAAGAAAACAGTGGCGGATCCAGGGGAGGGGCCGGGGGACCCGGCCCCCCTTCCTTATTTTTAGACCAAACTGATGCCCGAAGGGCCGAAAAAAAACATTTTGGAGACCCCCCCCCCATTATCTACGGGTCAAAAACAGGTAAATATGGCTATTAAAACGAATTATGGAAGACAGAGAGTCATACAAACTGTAGTTAATAATGCACATAAATCTCTATAAGCTTGGATGCTAAAACGATGAAATGCAGTCAATTTGTTTCCGGCTGGGTATTGAACTAGCCGACTTTCATTTCCATGCACACAACTTTGGCAAAATGAGCCTGAAAAATACTTTCTCTCCATCCACAATAACCTATGTTTTTTCTAAGCATCAAAAATTGACCACTGCAAGGAAATCTTAAAAACACTACACTAACGTCCTATCGCTCTTAGTCGCGCAACACGCAGCGAGAAAAGTTCAATACAAGTTAGGCGAGCTTTCCAGCTCTCCAAAAAACATAGTAAAAAGACTAAGAAGACAGAAAATTTATTGTTTGAAAATTTAACAATGCTAACACACTAATCCTTAAAAGCAATTTCAATTACATTTACGCAGCATTCACTTGATTCAGTCCATGAAAGCAAAAAAAGCGGCGTTCAATTATACTAGACTGCAATACTCTTCACTAAATGAGATAAAACTTCCTTCACGTTAAATGCCGTGTTAATAATAGATGAACTCCTGACAGCAACTCTTTTGCTCAAAGGCCTGAGTAAACTGTCAAGTGTATTTTTTTTTAATTTGGGCACGGAAAATATACGAACCTGATAACGCGAAACGATGGGGTTCAAATCCTACAAACGTACACCACAGTACGTGGTGTTTTAGGAATAACTTTAACCAAATCTTAATGAAACAGAAAAAAGGAAGGTTTTCCTATACTGTTAAAGCCTGCAACCTTCAAAGTCGCTCCGAAATATAATTTTAGATTAAAGAATAAACCGACGACCCATTTCCCAACCAAACAACAAACAAACGAATCAACCCTGACAGCAGTAGAGGAGCGCAAAACTCTGGCTCAGTTAGCGTTAAATTTTCACGCATTAGAGAGATTAAGAGTCACGTTTACGACAAACGGCAAACGTCAGATTCAAGTTGAGAATTTCCCAGGACAGTAAACAAGCAGATGAAAACTATCCAGAACGATCCTTTTGAAAAAAACACTGGCGTCAAACAACTTATTTTTGAGTAGAAGTAATAAACCGTAAACGACGCTTAAGGGTAAAACTTGGTCACGTGGTACAAATTTACTCTTAACCTCTCTCTTGTTTTAGGAGCTATCAATTACCATAATTTGGATGTCCAATATCAAATATCTAGGCTGAACGCCTGGGACTCCCCTGCTCCTCCTCTAACTCTTCAAAGGCGGGCGTACGTACTTAGGTATGGTTAAGTTCTGTCACTGTTAACGGTGAAACTCGGTTATCCGGTATGGAAACAGAAAAAACTTTCATTTGATCTTGACAATTTTCTGATCAGGACAACTAAAACTTCATCCTCAAAGTCCGGAACACGGATCCTTGTTGCCATTATTTCAACCACCTGAAAAGTAGGTTTGATTCAATAGTTAATTCAATATAATTGCCTCTTAGTAGCAAGAGGGAAAGCACAGCACGGAGTAACGTATGCAACGTCGCATTCAACGGATGAGGAAACTGTATTCAACTCAGGAACTTTTTAAGTGTCGCTATTGGTCGTTGTTTATGGCAAAGGCCCCCCTTTATGGAAAAGGTTTTGCGGACGTTCCTTTAGAAAAGACTGCATATGTAAATGTTGTAATCATAGTTATCGCAGTCAGAAGAATCGAGCTTTTCAGGCATAGAAATATTCCTAGGCGCGCAATACATGGGAGAGTAATCTGAGATAGAGAGTATAGTTTTATCAATCTGGCTGCGTCTTCGCCACAGAGCAGATCAGTCCATTGCCGCACATATATGTAGGTTTGGTTTCTTGCCATTGGATTCCTCTTGGAATGCAGGTGTGGGCAAGAATCGTTGCCCGAGACTTCAAAAATCTCAAAAACTGTTACGCCGTGGAACCAGTTTAACGTTTGAGATCCAAACCAAAAAAGAGGCGCTACCAAAAGGGTTGACGGACAAACGCAATCATGCGATATTTGTTTTTCATAGAGAAATGTTTCTTTTAGCCGGCACACTAGTCAGAAGTAACAGTAAACTAATAGCTCTTTCACTTACCTATACTAAGAGACTATGATAACGATTCTTACATCCATATTAACACAACTCTGTATTATTGCCCTGCAGGGATTTCACCCAGAGGGCGAAGTCCCGAGGAGGCACTCTAGTAACTCGTGCGTATGTTAAGGAAAGTACTTACAGTTGAAATATACAGTCATACAGTCAATAAAGAAAAAGTCTCGATTTGCTTGAATAGGGGCCGTGAGGAATCGGTAGGTAATGATGACGTTTCTATTCTTTGCTCCAGCAAGTACGAAATGGTTAGGATGACGTAAAACACTAAAAAATCCCGAAGGGACCGCTTACAATAGGTAGATTTTGTGACATTAATTGTGCAGTCATACTTCGATACTCTTCTGCGTTACGTGTTATCAGTGACATTCTGTGGAGCAGTTGTTATGAAAGTTATGGACCAAAAGACACTCGTTAAGTGCAGATGAAGTTATAAGGTGCGTATAACAGTGTAAATTTTAACACCAAGTGAGTCTTGCCAGACACGAGTTCACAAATCTTTGATTGGAAACCTTGCCAGACACTCTTTCTCTTTCTTTGACCGGAATAAGAGCCCCAAACAAGCAAGACAAGTGAATGATTCAACGGCTAGCTTATCACTAGCAGAACGATGGACGATTACAGAAATTCGCCGATCATCAAATTTTGTGCTGACTTATTCCCTGCTCACGGCAGATGTCCTTCCGCTATAAAGTTTAAAATAAGACTAGAATGCTCGAGCGTGATTTGATCAAACGTCCCTTTAATTTCTAAGGCTTACTTTCCAGCAAATAAAATGAACTAAATTTTAAAAGTGAAATAGAAATAGAGAAAAATTAAATGTCTAATTTCTTTTCTTATGGTTTAGAACAAACTATTCTCGAAACTGAGAATGTTTTGATCAAAAGCTGTGTAAATCGAACCGAAACTGTGGATGGAACCTTGGGTTTCCTGAGTATGTATCTCACCTCAATTGTATGGAATATGTGTGAACACCTTCATTATGAAATCGGTATATTTCAAAGAGCTACACAACGAGCAAGAATACTATTGCCCGACAATATACAGAACGGGGGCAGCTGTAGTGTCAACCATTACTAGTTTAAAGAGAAAATAACTGTTTCATTTTGTTTTTCAGAGAGGACAGAAACACTGACCCCTTTCCACTATGTACGAAACAGATGACGTAACAATGACGACAGTAACTTCTATACTCGTTATTACGAGTATCGTGGGAAATTCTCTTGTCTGTGCTGTCATAATAAGATATCGAGATATGAGGTACCCATAAGGGACGGACCATTATTTTTCTGGAAGGTGGTGGGGAGGGGGTGGGGGGAGGATGAGAAATTATCCTCTGCAAACACTTCTTTGAACATATATGTCTCTGCAAACATTTTTTCTCCATCGTCATCTTTTTGCAAACACTTTTTTTCCACATTTTTCAGTGTTCTTTTTATTTGTGCTAAATATTACCATTGCCTTATTTGAAAACTGGTTTTCGAAGAACCTAATCGATAGTGCTATAGCCACTTTATATTTTGTCGATATACGCTCCACTCACCTTTTCAAATTTTTGGCAGCTACTGACGCAAATAAAGGGCATACGATAGGAAATAGCCAAAGGGAGTAGCGGGCTTTTTTGCGATTCCACAGTACCAAAAGCCATGGCTCTTAAGAGTACCGAAATCCTGATCCCCTTTGATAATGTTCCCACGGGCCATCATACTGGGACCACCCGGCCTGTGGTACCCGGGGTAGATGCGCCCATTTCTTGAAAGAATCTCATCATTAAATGGCAAGGCGAGTGGCATTCCTTCGATGAAAACCCTTGAAGGCGTCATGTATGAGACATAACTTAGCATTATTTTATGTCGTTCATGTAGTTCATGGACTTCTGAAGTTTGGAGAATGTTATTCGTTTAATACAGTCTTGAGAAAAATACCTGGTATATGAAGTTTTGCAGTAGGAAAAAATGTTGAAAAGTAACGTTGAGATTTAATTGCCACAATAATTCCCAGAATGAGCTATTTTTAGATTTGTTATACAGAGTGACCATGCCACTTTTATTTTAGAGTACCCACACCGTGTTTATTTTTATATTTATGCTTCAATTTTTTACTTTAATTTTCTTTTTTATTTCAGTTTTAGTAACGATATTTTTGACATTTTACATGGCTTCTCTGCAAACACTTTTTCTTACCCTACCACGTTTGCAAACAATTTATTTTGTCTTTTCAGACCACACAATCAATGTTTTTCAATATTTCTTATCCCCCCTCCCCTCCAGGAAAAATAATAGTCCGGCCCTAAAAATAACGAGTAGAAAATAACAATATATTCGTCAAGCAAAGTTACATACTGCACAAAGAATAGTAAGAAGCTTAATTATGTTAATTTCTATGACATCCAATCCAAATAGCTCTTACAGTTGAGACCGCGATGACATCATTTTTATTGTCCAATCTTTAGGATTCCCGTACATTTTCTTCTGGCGAACTTGGCAATCGCAGATATCACGTACGCCCTATTTTACATACCAAGGATCATTTGGGGTCATATCGCCAGTCACCCTGAAGGTCTGGCTGGAAGAATTTTGTGTGCCCTGCTAACAGATGCTGCCTTGGCGTGGGTTGGCGGCGCTTCTTCGGTCTTCACTTTGGTTGCCGTCGCCACGGAACGTTACTATTCCGTCTTGCATCCACTTGAAAACAAAGCACATCTTAGCGTGCGCAAACTTAAGGTATGATACCAAAAATAACCAACTTAGATACAAGATAGCAACAAAGATCTCTCAGTGTCCCGTATTATTACTGTTCACTTTTTTCGTTTTGTCTAATTTTATCTACGGTTTACCCGTATATGGAGCGTCTGAACCTGATCTTAATATTATACAGAACTTTTCAGATAGATGTCATAAGCGCCGTTTTATTTCTTACCCCGTTTCAATTAAGGATCTCTTAAAAAAGCAAGACAGTAAAATTTTTACGAAAGTAACCTGTATAAATAACTAGCCGCTCGCTCCGTACTTTCCTTCAAGGAAAGTATGTTCTTATAACCACCGTAAAAAAACTAATGCCCGTCCCAAAACTAATACTGAAAACAACCTCAGTAGAGGATAGTTAGGATTCAACGATTATTTTCTTTATTGTATTATGTATTATTCCGGACAATTGTAACATAAGATATATATGTATCTCTTTTATGAAATAAAGACCATTTTTATTATTATTACTATAAGCATAATGTTCCCCTATCTGTTTAAGACGGCGAGAATTTTTCACTTTACATTAGAAAGAGTTTGAAGATGATGTATTTACGAAATTACTTTTTGATGGATAAAAATTCATTTTTTCCTCATTTAGATCATCATTTCTGGTTCTTGGATACTCGCATTGATAATGAACGTCCCTGAATTCTGGAAAAAGATCGAGGGCGGTACTTGCAGTTACGCATGGACCAAGAAGTGGATGCCCAAAGCTTACACTTTGATATGGCGTGTTTTCTTTGGGCTTTCTTTTATGCTGATGACTGGATTATACTCCAGGGTTATTTATGCTCTCTGGTTCAAAAATGCAAGTAATTCCGAAGTCGTAAATCGACGAAAGGTATGATTTGATTCGCCTTATGGGCAATGCCGTTTTTTTACTAGACCTCTGTGTTTCAATGAAGTATAGCTCTCGCTTACCATTTTTTATCCTTTGATGCATTACAACAAACAGATTTACAAGTTTCCGAATGGAGTGTTTTCACATGACGTCACGACGGCCATGTTGGTGTCCCAAACCAATCCTCTAGGAGTTGAACACTTTTCTTATACAAATGCTTTCTTTTGTTCCAATAAATTTGCATAGATGCTGGCCACGAGAGTGAAAAGAGTCTTTAGATTACTACGCAACAAAATCATCATAAAAACGCATTTATAGAAGATAGTCGCCATAGGTTGAAATGGCAGACCTATTTCGCTTCAATTAAAGAACTTGTACCCTTTTTTGTTTATGTAAATGTCACTGTTATTCTGTCATCATTACCCTGGTAACAGTAGGGCAGTTTTTCTACAATTTATGATAAAAAAAGAAGAAACATTATTACATTATTGAGTTAACATTTACCGGTTTACGTCTTACAGACAACTATCAGGCAACGCTTACTAACTTAATATTTTGTTCCCGTAAATACGCCTTCCTATCCTGCCAAAAAGCAGGCTAATAACTTAAAATGGTGTTTCTGTTTATGTAGGGTGTGGTGAAGGTGCGGAAGCGAGTCACCTTGATGGTTGTCGCTGTCAGTGCAATCTTTGGAATATGCTGGGGAGCAGACTCAGTGTTGCACCTCTTGGAGGATTTTTCGTCCAACAAGCTCGCTCCCTCTGCAATTCCCATTGCTCACACGGCCGTCATGTTCAATTCTGCCGTCAACCCGTTTGCATATGCTTTGATAAACCAAAGATTTAGAAAGAAAATGAAAGGGATACTATGCTGTAGACCACTTTCATTGGGAGTCATAGATAATCAAGGCAATGAGATGGCAAACAGAAGTTCGTTTGCAAAGAATTTCCATGCCGCGAATAAGCTAGAAACCAATGAACCTTCAAATACCATGAGCCAAACAGGCGAAAACGTAGAGGGAAATGCCATAATGTAGGGAACTTACCAGAAATGCTTGAACATATTGCCACTTATGAGCCATTTCCTGTCACGGAAGAAAATGCCAAATTTGGATCCAAATCCTTCTAATCAAAAAGTATTCTAGAATTATTCTATCAATACCTCTGGAAGAATATTGCATCACTGCATCCCCTGGGGAATACCTGTATCCACTTGCAAGTACGCTGATGACTGCACCCTATACGAACTTTTCTCTAAGGACTCTGTCCGTCAAATGCTGGATGCTGTGACTCGCTTGGAAAGATGGGCCGTGCAAATAAAATGGAGCTGAATGCTAAAAAGACCAAAGATACGTGGATCACCTTCAAGAAGTCCTGTCCAATTCCTGCTCCTATTAATATCGGGGCCTACTGAACTGGAGAGGGTTTCAGAGTTTAAACTACTGGGTGTACAGAACGATCTCAAGTGATCTTAAGTACGTCTCAAGTATTGTCAGCAAAGCGTGTAAACGGATCCACTATCTTAGGGTCTGTAGAACAGCCCATCTCCCCAGGGACATTGGTCTTACAACTTACATCGCTAAGATTAGACCTGTTTTAGAATATGCCTTGCCTGTCTGGGGAGGGCTGCCCATTTACCTCGAAGAAGATCTACAGAGAGTGCAGAATAGATGTCTAAATGTCATTAGTCTCCCTAGGGATACTGTTGAGTCACTTGTAACTAGGCGTCAGAATTTCACGAGGAAATAATTTAAACGTATCCTAGAATCAGAAGCACATCCTTGCAAACGTTTTTTAGACAAGCCAGTGGATCATCGCCAAAATCTAAGATCTTGTAAGACTAACCCAGCGCACCTCAGAATACCTGTATCACGCACTGTTAGGCACAAACAATCGTTTACTCCTAGCGGTGCTAAACTTAAAGGTCAAATGAACCGAAAAATTGAAATATTTTCTTTTGCCGCTTTACCTTCATCAAACACTAAAAGGAACCATCCTAAGTGAGATTTGGGTAAAGATTTTTCTTCCCAAGCCTTTATAGAAAGATAAAAGATCAAAATCCGAGCATTTCCGAAGACTTCACGAAAACGTTTCTGAAATGGCCGCGTGATAGACTTGAGACTACGTGACGTCAATGTTGGTCTTTCAGGGCGGAAAAACGTTCTGCGCAAGCTTCTGCGCATCCCTTATCGCCTGCGTTTGTTTGTCTGGTTCTGTGAGAGTTCTGAAGACTGAATGAAATACACGAGGTGCGAACGTTTGCTCCTTGTAAAGGCTTTTGTTTGGTTTTTGTTGTTGTTTTTTTGTCACTTGAAAATTACATTGGATTGAGAACAACCAATTTTAGAGTAAAAACAGATCATTCCGTCAGTCTGAGGAGGAATAAAACGTTTTGAACATTTCAAAAGAGGTTGGTATTTTTCTGATAATTGTGCATTCGATTTGTGAATTGATTTTGTGTCCAGTGCTTCGCCTTGTTACGCCGGGCTGAATTAAAACCCGCTTGTATTCTGTTATTAGTAGTTACGGTTAGTTTTTTTACATGCCCAGATTCATTTACCTTTGCAGAACCAGCTTTATCCTTGTCTTATGTCAAAGAACCGTAATGCTAACGCTTGCGAGTGAACAAACTTGAGCGCTTAAAACTTCCTCGGAACTATAAGGCTAGCAAGCTTATTCGAGTAGACCAGACTACTTCGATCACTTTTCTGTTGCTCAAGTAATATAATAGTCAGAGTATTTAGATTAACTCTTTTTCTGCCCACATATCAACGCCAAAACTTCTACATTGAGGATTTTGTTTATATTTTAGTGTTCTGCGAAGGACAAGTGTCCGATCGAGCGTGGGTTTTAAAATATCAGCTCGAGTGCGACAAAGTTCAATGACTTCAAACACATTGTGGGCAAGCGTGAATTTCTTTGGGCAAATCACTATGCAAAGATATTTTGTTTTTGTGTCCACAGTGGAGCTCCGAACCTTATATATCTAGAAACGTCTTTATATGAACACATTTTGTGAATACATCTTGAAAAAAATTGGACCTACGCAAGCACATTTCCAGTACAGCGCAAGGAAATTAATGGCCGTTTTTATGCTAGAGACGTTAAAGTCGTCTAGACGCATTTAACGTCTGAAACGTTAAAGTCGTCTGTTAAATGCGTCGTTCGGACGCACTTAACAGAAGACGTTAAATGCATCCGCCTTATTTACCGTTTTTATACTAGACCTTAAAGTCGTTTTAAGACGACTTTAACGTATCTGGCATAAAAACGGCCAATGCCATCGTTAAAGTCCGTTTTACTATGATGTATTCTTCGAGAAAATTAAATAATAAGGTTATAACCACAGCTTGCAACTTTTGAAGACAAATTGCTTGTTCTTTCTAGGTTTATGGCCGCACAAACCACCACAATTTCTGCGCCAAGTCGACTCGAAAAACACTGTTTTGAATTTCCCGCTTTTTTTCACCTGACCAACATTGACGTCACAAGCTGTTTTTACCGACAATTTTTCCGACCGCTCTACGAAGATAAGGGCCAAAAAATAACAATTTTTAATTGCGAATATCTCGGAGATGCTTGCTTCAATTGAGCTGAAACTTCATAGTATGTTTATTCGGTACATATTAAACATATTTCACTAGAATTGAGCAAAAATAAAAAATGTCGAATTTTTCGTTCATTTGACCTTTAACTTAATTTGATATGTATATATAATATGTAGTGTTTTGAATTTTTATTGTAATATTACCGTAATTCTTATCGCCAGAGGTAATAATAAAGGTATTATTATTATTATTTATTGAGACAGCGTACGTATTGGGTTTGAGTGCATGTACCTGTTACGGTAAAGGATTCGCAATGTACTTTAACGCTGGAGCATAGCTTATCACCGATGTGATTAGAGATCTATAGTGCGGACTAGAACTACATTTATTACTTAAATTACCTACATATAAACACGTACGTATGGAAGCTTACTAATTGTCTTAAACTGAGCTCCAAGTTACACTTCGTTTAAATAAGTGGTGCATATAGCAATAATTCAGTTTGTTTTCATAATTTATGTAGGTTTGTTGTTCAGGATTGACTTTTGACAGGCATTTTTGACTTGTCCAGCAGTTGGTTTTAATAAGCTTAAGCATATCAGTGACATGATTTTCATTAATGTACAGAATAAATCCTGCGTTCAAGATAATACAATGTAATGGGTGTTGTATACCAAATAGCTTGCCATGCCTCCACAATACATCATCAAATGCATTCTGTAAGTTGTCCAACCCAACTCCCTTTCCCCAGCATCAAACTAACTCGTTTTTTATGAAACTCCACTGTACTCTTCACACCACCATTATCATTGTCATACACACACACAGGGAAATCCAAATAGAGTTGGAACTGACCTTTGACTTATTTTTTCGGGGGGTGCTGGAGTGAGGAATTTGGGTGATTTCATAAAAAAAATACCCTTCAAACAGGCTTTGAATGAAAAAAATTATTGTATGGAACTAGTAGTAATATATTAACCCCTAAAAAAGCAGGCAAAAAAGCTATCATAGTAGTAGTCTTGAAAAACAATATATACCTTTAGCTTGTATCTTTTGTTTTCCCAATTCAGACCACCTGATGTTACTGCAGAGAGGTTTCCTTCAAATTTCATCCTATTCTAAAGGCTTTGCATACATAATTTACGAATATGTTAAAGGTCAAAATTAACATTAATTCAGGTTAAAATTTTTTCACCAAGGTTAATTCCCAGTTTCCTTTGTCTCTTAGCCCTAATCCATATATAATTAGGGCTTGGAGAAAAAGGAAATTGAGAATCAACCTAGGTTAAAAAATTTTCACTTGAATTAATTTTAATTCATAAATTTGGTAGAATTCCCTTGGGAACATCATATGACCTACACTGGAAAGTCAAAACATACAATTAAGCTTAGTGGTCTATTCTTGGTCAAGCCAAATACCAGAAAATCCATCTGGCCCCCACTTAAAAGTCAAATAGTCAGCCCTAATCACCCTTGAGATATGCTATTCTACTCTCCAGCCTGCATTAGTAGCAATAAACCATTCTGAAACAGATCAATCGCAAAGGAATCAGAATGTTGCAACGGATCAATATTTTGCCTAAGCAAAGTCAAGGTGTCTGTAGGTAAGTCGATATTGACATCTTCAACTTCTACGGTGGAAAGTCCATCATCACCTGGCGTTGGAGCAAAAGGGTCATACCCATACCATTGTAGGTCGTCAACATCTCCTCCGGATTCTGCTATATCAGAAATGCCTACTAGTGAATGATTCCTCATGTCGAGCAACCCATTTCAGTGTTCACATCTGGAACGGAGACCAATGGCGCTCCGTTCTCATAGGATGATGATTCCACAAAGCAGCAAATGACTGAAGGGCCTTATTTATTCTGGGGGTAAAAATGTAGTGTAGTACAAACTTGTGCAAACTGTTGTTTCGCTGGAGTAGTCCTGACTCCTCCATGGCCTGAAATGTGTAATAAAAAATATGGCAGACAGAACAAAATACATCCCGCCAGAGATGCTCGATGCGTTGATTGTGTACCGATGTTCCAGCCAGGAAACTTATTCTATTTGGACCACGCACCTCTTCCATTAACTGCCAGACACCTACAGTTTCTCCTCCATGATCACTCCTTACTCTTGATGGCCAGTCATAGCGTT
>CALNXK010000178.1:977500-980000 GCA_942486035.1 Porites lobata | reverse complement strand
CCTCAGAGCAGATAAGTCCATTGCCGTACATATATGTAGGTTTGGTTTCTTGCCATTTGATTCCCCTTGGAATGCAAGTGTGGGCAAGCATCTTTGCCCGAGACTCAAAAACCATGTTACACCGTGGAACCAGGTTAACATTTGAGATCCAAACCAAAAAAGAGGCGCTACCAAAAGGGTTAACGGACAAACGCAATCAAGCTGAGTGCGATGTTGGGTATAATTCGGCTGCGATATTTGTTTTTCATTGAGAAATGTTTCTTTTAGCCGGCACACTAGTTACTCCGAAGTAACAATAAACTAATGGCTCTTTCATTTACCTATACTAAGAGACTATGATAACAATTCCTACATCCATATTAACACAACTTTGTATTATTCAGAGTGACATAGCTGTTTCGTTTTGTTTTTCAGAGAGGACACAAACACTGCCCGCATTCCAATATGTACGAAACAGATGACGTAACAATAACGACAGTAACTTCTATACTCGTTATTACGAGTATCGTGGGAAATTCTCTTGTCTGTGCTGTCATAATAAGACATCGAGATATGAGGTACCCATAAGGGACGGACCATTATTTTTTTGAAAGGGTATGGGCATGAGAAATTATCTTCTGCAAACATTTTTTTTGAACATATATGTCTCTGCAAACACTTTTTTCCATCGTCATCTTTTTGCAAACAATTTTTTTTCCACATTTTCAGTGTTCTTTTTATTTGTGCTAAATATTACCATTGCCTTATTTTAAGACTGTTTTTCGAAGAACCTAATCAATAGTGCTATAGCCACTTTATATTTTGTCGATATACGCTCCACTCACCTTTTCAAATTTTTGGCAGCTACTGACGCAAATAAAGGGCATACGATAGGAAATAGCCAAAGGAAGTAGCGGGCGTTTTGCGATTCCACAGTACCAAAAGCCATGGCTCTTAACAGTACCGAAGTCCTGATCCCCTTTGATGATGTTCCCACAGGCCATCATACTGGGACCACCCGGCCTGAGGTACCCGGGGTAGATGCGCCCATTTCTTGAAAGAATGTCATCATTAAATGGAAAGGCGAGTGGCATTCCTTCAAAGAAAACCCGTGAAAATTCGGACCTTAAGCCGTCATGTATTAGACATTAACTTAGCATTATTTTATGTCGTTCATGTAATTCATGGACTTCTGAAGTTTGGAGAATATTGTTCGTTTAACAGTGTTGAGAAAAATACCTGGTATATGAAGTGTTGAAAAGTAACGTTGAGATTTTAACTGCCACAATAATTCCCAGAATCAGATTTTTTAGATTTGTTATACAGAGTGACCATGCCACTTTTATTTTAAAGTACCCACATCGTGTTTATTTTTATATTTATGCTTCAATTTTTTACTTTTATTTTCTTTTTTATTTCAGTTTTAGTAACGATATTTTTGATATTTTCCCTGGCTTCTCTGCAAACATTTTTTTCTTACCCTATCACGTTTGCAAACAATTTATTTTGTCTTTTCAGATCATGCAAACAATTTTCTTCAGCATTTCTCATTCCCCCCCTCCCCACCCCAGAAAAATAATGGTCCGTCCCCAAAGAGAAGGAGTAGAAAATAACAATGTATTCGTCTAGCAAAGTTACATACTGCATAAAGATTAGTGAGAAGCTTTAAATTAATTCGTCAAGTTGACATCCAATCCAAATAACTCGTACAGTAGTCTCCCTCGCTGCCGTTTTATGGATGTCACGAAACGCTCCCCAAAAAAACGGCTGCGAGGGAGACTACTCTTACGGTTGAGACCGCGATGACATCATTTCTATTGTCCAATCTTGAGGATTCCCGTAAATTTTCTTCTGGCGAACTTGGCTATCGCAGATATCATGTACGCCCTATTTTACATACCAAGGATCATTTGGGGTCATATTGCCAGTCACCCTGAAGGTCTGGCTGGAAGAATTTTGTGTGCCCTGCTAACAGATGCTGCCTTGGCGTGGGTTGGCGGCGCTTCTTCGGTCTTCACTTTGGTGGCCGTCGCCACGGAACGTTACTATTCCGTCTTGCATCCACTTGAAAACAAAGCACATCTTAGCGTGCGCAAACTTAAGGTATGATACCAAAAATAACCAACTTAGGCACAAGATAGCAACAAAGATCTCTCAGTGTCCCGTATTATTATTCTTCACTTCTTTAGCTTTGTCTAATTTTATCTACGGTTTACCCGTATATGGAGCGTCTGAACCTGATCTTAATATTATACAGAACTTTTCAGATAGATGTCATAAGCGCCGTTTTATTTCTTACCCCGTTTTAATTAACGATCTCTTAAGATAGCAAGACAGTAAAATTTTTAAGAAAGTAACCTCTATAAACAATCAGCCACTCGCTCCAAACATTCCTTCAAAGAAAGTCTGTTCTTATAACCTCCGTAAAAAAACAATGTGCCCGTCCCAAAGCTAATACTGAGTAATTCATATCTGCATTTGTAAATAGATTAATATTTAAAAACAACCTCAGTAGAGGATA
>CALNXK010000178.1:900000-950000 GCA_942486035.1 Porites lobata | reverse complement strand
TTAAGATTAAAAAGAATTTTCTTAATTTTAATCAATATGTTACCGGTAATTATTGTTATGATGAAGATGATGATGATCCTTTTTTTAATTCTTACCATGGTTTTAAAAATATTTTTGATGATTTTGAATTATTTTTTAGTAAGTTTAAAATTAAATACAAAGAATTTATTTATGTTAGTGATAGTGTTTTTTGTTACAAGTTTTAAAATGGTTTAAAAGAAAAAAAATTTAAATTAAAAAAATGGATAATAATTTTCAACAAATTTTTACAATTCATTTTCCTGGAAGAAGAGTTTATATTGAACACACTTTTAAAACATTAGAGGAAAAAATGAAAGAAATTAAAAAAGATAAAGATCATAGATTATTTACTATGTTAAAAGAATACCCAAATCCAGAAATACGATTTGAGTGTTATAGAGACCAAAGTTATAATGAAAAGTTAGTAGCTTCAAGTTAAAAAAAATTATCATAAAATACTTAACTAGTTCAAACAATATATAAAATGGAAGATTTATTAAAACAATTTGAAGATATGGGTTGTAAAGTTGTCGTTGGATGGAAAGAGAAAGAAAGAAAAAAAACTATGCGTGAAGCAATGAAAAAATTAAAAGAGAGTAATGATGAGAAAAAGATTAAATTAGCAAAAAGATTAGCTAGGTATTATGGTATTTTTCATAATATTGGTTATATAACAACAAATCCTGATTTTCCTTTTGAAGAAGATAAGTATGGCCTGCATTATATTTTTTCTTATTTAGAGGGTTTTGTTGATACTGCAAAGATAAGTATTGCTGGTGTTATTAAAGCTCTTGGAAATGATGAGCAAATAGATCCTTTTTGTAAATATCTTATGTTTACTCATATGTATACTCCAGAGCAAGTAAAAGAAATAGGACATGAAGAAATATATAAAAGGGAAAAAAAGTTTGAAGAAGATGAATTAATTAGAAATACGGGGTTTTTAGCAAAAGAATTAGTATAAACAACTAATATATAGATTTAGCCAGGGCTAAAAGCGAAGCTCTCTTTAATATTTATGGATTCCTCAAAAAAAAAATATAAAATCGATGAATACTAAAGACAAGTTGAAAGCAACGAAAACGCTAAAAACAACAACAATAGATCTAATTAGCAAAAAAACAACTTTGCACGTGCAGCACACTGTTTTTCTAATTAGCAAAAAAACAACTCTGCACGTGCAGCAGTTTTTTTTTTGTACATTTCCTTACCGTTGTTTTACACGACTAACGTGAAACTTCTTTTAGCTTCCTATTTACGCGTTTTATGGAGGAAATGTTTGTGTTCCTGTTCATTCTATTTTTTCACTGCCGCTGCTTTTTCACATTAGTAGCCGCTAGCATTCTTCATTTTCTAACCGCCGCTATATAATTTTCATGTTTTTCTTCCAGCGGCATTAGTCTCCGTTGTTATTTATTTCACGGTCCTGACAAGTGTGACACTTAACATCGGCTTACATGAAGTGTGTGTACGGGTGGGCGGGCGTACGCTACGTCATAACCAAATTTTATCGGATGGATAGTTTACCAAATTTTCTTACCCATGGTGCTCCGCTGGCGCGCTTCGCGCGCGAGAGCTCCGCTAATAAAAATGGAACCAAGATCAAGAGAAACTACTCCTACAAAAGAGGATTTGGATTTTATAGTTGATGATGGTTGTAGGCATGATGTGGATCCAGATTATGTTCCAAACGAAAAGTATCTTGTTAGTGGAAAAGAGTTTAAAAAGTTAACACGAAATGCTAAAAAACTTGGTGCTGAATCGCTTGATTATTCAACACGAAAAAATAATAAATACATGGCCACTCTTTCAAGTGGAAAAAAAGTACATTTTGGATCGCCAAAATATCCAGATTACCTTATTCACCAGGACAAAGATAGACGAGATAAATATCTTTCTAGAGCTACAAAGATAAAAAATAAACAGGGAGAGTTAACTTATAATAACCCCGAATCAGCAAACGTTTGGTCAATTAATTTACTTTGGCCTAAAAAGTAATTTAAAAGAATAAAAAATATAATAAAATGAGTTCAAATGGTAATGTTGGTTCAAATAGTCTATCCAATGATATTGATTTAAATCATAAAGATATTATTAATTTAGGTTGTGAACAAGATATTAATTTTAAAAAAGAACTTATAAACGTTTGAGAAGAAGGATTAAAAGAAATTTCAGAAAGATTATATTTTATAGAAGTCACAATTGAAAATAAATTATTGCTTAAAGATTAAATTATTATAATAAAAAATGCATTTGTCCAGCTACGAAAATATTACTCAAGACAATATTATCTTTAATCAAGCCAAAGAATACAAAGTCAAAGATAGCAATATCAAATACAAACGTATCCCAATTGAAGTTAAATATCAAAATGGAAAGAAAGGACCACTTGTAGTTGAATCTCCAGTTCTTTTCAGCTTTGGTGTTAATGAGAAGAAAAATCAAGATACAAATAAGTTAATTGGTTATAGTATACCAGTATGTCTTTGGAGTAAAGATAGTGCCCCAAATCCTAAAGAACTATCATTTTTTGAAACCCTAAAAAATGTTGTTTCATTGTGTCAAAGTCATTTAGAAAATGAATATGGTGCAGATTTAGCATCATCTCTGTCTTCACCATTTTATTACAAACAAATAGAATACACAGATAAGAAAGGAAAAAAGAAAACAAAAGTTGATGAATCATCCGCACCAGTTCTCTACGCAAAACTTATTTACTCAGAAAAATCAAAGAAAATATTATCTTTGTTTAAGGGAAAAGGAGGTAAGGATTTAAATCCTTTTAAATATATTAACCAGTACTGCAATGTTAAATTGGCATTGATAATTGAAGGAATCTTTGTAAGTAAGACTGTTACATCTTTACAAATAAAAGTACATGAGTGCTATGTCAAACCATTAAAACCTAGAGAGACTTTACTAAAAATTGATGAGGAAGATAGTGAAAGTGAAGATAGTGAAAGTGAAGGGATAACTGATCAATTACTTGAAGGCTTATTTATCTCTGATAAAGAAAATGAGTAGATAATAGGATTTTATTTTTAATACAAAATTTGTATTAAAAATCAACCAAATCCTTAGAACTTATCCATGAGTTAAATTTATCAGGATAACCACTCCATTTCACTAATGCCATTTTTTTCTTATTATCTCGTCTGATAATCTTTTCTATTCTAAATGTTTGCTGTTTTGCTTTCTGTAATTCTTGCTCGTAGAAAGAACCCTTAATCTCTTCTCCCATCAAGTCAACGATGTTATATGTAACAGGTTTTGTAGGTAAAACTTTGTCAATTACAAATATTTCCTCTGTCCAATTTGGTGTGTAACCTTTATCAAATACCTTCCTCTTATACTTGGAAATTCTAACATGATCACCAATTGTAAACTTTGATTTATTAGGTTTTAAGTAAATAGAATCACCATACAAATTAGACCAAACTTTACTTTTATTTTTCTTTTTACTTGCTTCAACAGGAGTCATTTTTATACTAGAATGTCTTGAATTATTGTAATCATTAACTAGTTTATTTATCTTGTTCCAGTAAACAGTGTTGTTATTTATAGTAAACATCTTCCACATTCTGTTTTTCATTGTTTTATTCCATCTCTCAACAACACTAGATTTCATCAATCCCGTTTGAGACTACTAATCTCTTTTGAAAGTTTCGTGTGATTGGTTTGTGAAGTTCGTCGGCTAATTGTTGAGACCAATCACTTCTCAACGCCGACGCGCTTTTAAACCAAGTCCAAGTTTTTGTTTTGTATTTATCATAGTTCTAGCAAGAAAGTGACCCCATTGTCTTTTTTTCCAAGGAATTGCATCTGGTGATTTTACCATTTTTTTATCTGCAGTATGTTTGCATTTTAATTGTTCACTTTTGGGGAGGTTTCCACAAACTGTGTAATCGACATCATGTTGCATACTAACCGCATCTGTTGGTCCTGTAGGTTGTTGATAGATTTCTAATAGATTTCCCTCAGAGTCATGGCGAAGTTGGTCCTCAAGAGGATTTCCAGGTCCAGTATAATTATGGCCTGGTATAGTTAATCCTCCATAAGGTGCAACTTTTAGTATTTGTTTGTGGATGTCAACTTCTCGTCCTGATCGACCGTCTAAATCCTTTTTATCGGTTTTATACTTTTTCTTTGGTCTCACTTTTGTTGATAGTTCATCCATTGCTGTTCCAATAGAATCTTGAATAAATGGAGTGAGTTTATTAATCCCATAATTTACAGCTTTATTTTGAATATTTTTATTTCTCATTAATTCACTTGCTCCATATCGCCCCATTTCAACTGCTTTTTTACCCATCCAAGGTAAACCGTAATTAACAAAACCATCAACTGCTGTACCAACTACAGTATCAAAGACGCCCGCCCCTTTAGACGGGCTGATTAGTTTTTTGACTTCTTTTTTGTTTTTCTCTTTTTACCACTTCCAGTTTGAGAAGCTGATCCAGTTTTTACATATCTAACTTTTTTATTTCCACAAACTGCACATCTAAAAAAGAATTGAGTTCTACCTCTTTTATCAGTTTGGTAACCACTTGGCTCTGTACAAGGAGTTACTCTTTTATCTACAATGCAATATGATTCTTTCATTTAATATAATGTTTAGATAAAAATATGTCTACTAGATCTAATTTTCTGAAAAGTGAACTTCAAAAGATATACAATAACTTAAACATGAGTTATGAATACGCTGACTTTTCTAGATTGGAAAATGATTCTAGATTTATAAAAATATTTGAGTTGCTTATGGAAATAAGTGAGAAATCAAATACACTTAATAAAGTTGTAAAAGGAAATTATCTGTTTATATAGTAAATGGAAGCCAAATTCTTTTCTGAGATAGAGAAAAAGATGGATGTCAAAACACTCAAAGATTTTGAAAAAGAAGTAAGAACAAAAATATATAATGAGTTGGAAATTCTTAGAAAGAAAAATGATAATCTTTCTAGAATACTAATTGCAGGTGAAAGTAATATGTGGAAAAAAATCAGAAATGAGGAATATTCTTGGTTGCAGATAAATAGTGATAAAAAGAAGAAACTTTATCGTCTTATTGACATTTACTTAAACTTTGTTGACATAGTTGAAAGTGTTAAAGATCTAAATACAAAAGTTGATAGGGTTAAGCAACTAAAGGATGCACCGGTGGATTCAGACTAAATATAAAATTTATATTTAGTCTTAAGAGAAGTATGCCTTTATAAAATCACTGTTGTCATTATCGAAATGTGGGTTATGTATTATGTTTAGAATACTATTATCCCGTTGTCGCTCATAGAGATAATATAAACACCAATATCCGCATAGAACAGTGTTGCGATTTTGTATTTCATCCATTGAGTAAACTATACGTTTTCCAGAAGTATGAAAATACTCTAATGCTTCATTTGGCATTATTAGTCCAAATGGATCGAACTACTCAACCACACCACTCCAAGCAGCAGGGGGGTTTTGGGGGGAGGCACTTCCCCCATCTATATTTCTGTAACAAACCCAATGTGTTCCAGGACCTTGAATATCGTCTAGATGGATTATTCCGCATTCTTTTCTTATCTTTTTTGGTAGACCATCACGACTATATATTCCTCTAAAATGTTTAATACCAAGTCTTTTTATCCAATCCATGAGGTCAAAGTTGGATAGAGGTTTAATTACAAAATGGTTCCTAGAATGGGAATTGAGTTGAAAGGGCTGTTTTTTCCAAGAAGAAGACCTTTTCCTTTGGATTTGGACTTTTTTTTTTAACTGCCATTCCAATTGCATTTTCCCATGTACCAAAAAAGGGTGGTGATCTATAAGGATAACCTTCACCACTTTTTGGAGGAGGATTTGGAACGTAAACATTTGCTGTATTAGATGATCCACGTCTATCAACCTGTAGTCCCCCTCCAAACATCTTAGATACTAAACTAATTGCCATTGGAATACCAATAGAAGCAAGAGTTCCAAGAAATCCTCCTTCTATTTGTTTACGAGTTGGTTTTATAACCAGTCGTCCACCTGATTGATAAGATTTGTTTAATAGATCTATTTGTGATTTGGTTAATTCTCCTCTAATAGCTGGTAACAATGGGATAAACTTTTTTGGAATTGAAATTCCTTTTCCAAATATTTTAATTAGACCAATTTCTCCAAGTGCAGTAGCAGCACCAGTTGCCAATGCAGGAACAGCTTTTGAAATTCCTTTTATTGCGTAAGGTAATACTTTTGCTCCAATAGAAGCAAGTGATGAAAATAAGTTTCCTCCATGTTTTACAGATTTTCTAATTTGAGTTTTACTTATCTTTATATCTGATCCTGTTCCATTTACAATAGACTTTTTTATTTTAGTAATTTGTCTTTGGGTTAGCATTAACTCATCAGAACCTTGAAGATGAGAATGTTTTAACCGAAGAGTTAGTGGTGATTTATTTCTGATTGTAGAAGCCAGTTTAGACTTTTGCCCATCTGTAAGTTTTACTCCGTATTCAAAATAAGTTGACATTTTTTTATTATAATATTTATATTAAATTTATTTCACTTAATCTTTTCTTCTTTGGTTTATTGTAATTTCACCCATTTGGTGGGTTATATAATTAGATTTGAAGATAAAATCTAATTATAGAAAATTGTATTGTCTTTAGAACCTTCTAGAAGGTTATTGTTTTATATCACGAGATTATCGTGTGATTTTTTCAACCAATCAAATGATTACACAAAATTTTCTACAACTTGTATAAAATTTTGTGCATCTTTAACAACTTGTGTAAAATTCGTAATGAAAAGCTAGTTTTGTTACTCCATCTTTTATATCCATTTTTTGTTTTGTTAGGTCAAAATAAACAAAAGGAAACAAAGACTCAAAATTTGTTCTATTGAGAAGTGTTCCACCTTGAAAGTCGTTGTTTGCGTAAACATAACCCATTACTTCTCGAAACACTCTTGCCGGATCTGTAGCTGGTTTAAAGTGAATATCAGGATATTCATTTCCATTTCCAACCTCAAGATAACAGCGAGATACATTAGCATTGTTTGGTAGATTAAAAGTGTTGTATAAAAATGGATTTGCTGTTTGAGAATCAATATTAGCTGTGTTAATCGCAAAAACAAAGACACGGCGAGGTTTTGAGATAGCATTTGTAATTCTAAAATGACCTGTTTGCTGTTGAGTGTTATTTGATCGCTCTACTACTTCATTAAGATAAGTCCATTTGTAGGGTTTGAGATAATTTTTCAGGTATAATTCTTGTCCTTTTGAGTTAAATGTTATTCTTGGTACAAATAGTTGAAATCTTGTTAGTACAACTCTACAAGCATTTCCACCAGTTCGCCAGATAAGATTATTATCTGATTCTAGTACAATATTTAATGCAATTTTTGTATTTGGAAGAAGTGTATCTTCTAATGATTCAAATAAAGAATATCTGTTTAGGGGAATATCACTACTAATTGTTGTTGAGTTGCCTATTAGTGTTCTTCTTATTGCAAAACCTTTGTTGTAAGTATTACTATCTCCATCAACTAAATTTGCTCTTTCCTCAGCAGTATTACCAGCATTTCTTACGTGCTGAACATTTCTTGTTGAGTACTTCACTCTATCTGCATTTCTTGACGTATCAAGATAGTAAAATTCATTTGTAGCAACACTCTCAACATAGGAAGGATTATATTCAAGCAAATTTTTAATATTTACTACATGATTAGCATAGTTGCAGCTGTAAATATCTCTACCATTTGCTAGAATGGTTAACTTTTCAATTAAACTACTTGAACCATTTACTATTCCCGCTTGGGGGTTATTATTGTTAAAATCATTTCCATCTAACAGTTGAACTTTAAAATCTACTGACAATCGCGCGTTATACCAATCAAATGGAGTGGCCTCACCTGTATTATCAGCAACAAATCTATTACCTGTTTTAGTTTGGTGAGCATTATTAGCAGGCGTGGCTTAAGTCTGTTCAAGATCAAAAACAACATCTTCATATCTTTCTAAATATTCTGGATTTCTAAATGACTTCATTTTTATTTTAATAATTATATAATTTTTCCCCCGCTCAGAATAGAATTCACTCTTTGATTTATTTCTTGTTGAGTTATTTTTTTGTTTGGAATTGTTTTAACATTTTTATTAAAAGTAACTTTTTTAGAGGTGGGAGCAACCGCCCCGTTTGATAACATTTTCACTATCTTATCACCAGCCTTTTTACCAACATGTTCACCAGTTTTTGTTGCGGCTGTTGTTACAGCTTTTTCAACACCTTTTTTAGCAGCTGATTTGACTGTTTTTCCAAATAATTTTGAACCAACAGATTTAAACAAATCTGTTATTCCTTCTCCATAAATATGTTGTCTTGTATATCGCCCCAATTCTGGGTCAAATCTCTTTTTAAACTCTGATTGTCGCCTCATTTTTATTTTAATAGTTATATTACATCGAGTGAAGTATTAAAGTCATAAACCAATCAATACCATTAAAATTTACTGGTCTACCAAGTGAGTCTGTAACATAGATTCTCATTTCATCAATGTGAAATGATGATACAGGACAAAACAATGGCCTTTTAGGTTCAAACGTAAATGAAAAAGACCTTGTAAGATTATCAGTTGGTATCACAGCAATGGTATTAGTGTTTATTCCATTTACAATGCTATCAGTTATTGCAGTTGTGTTGATATTTAATACATCAATCGAATTTGTGATATTTGGTAGTTTTGTTCCATACTCTGTTTTTGTAACAAGTTTCTTTTCAAATCCAATCAGGTCTCCAAATTCTGTTCCTCTCAGATCAAGTTGATAATCACCATCAAGTGATATGAGAACTCTATAGGTAGATAGTATAAAAGTTAGATTGATTGAATAAGTTTTCTTTCCACTTGAATCTGTTGAGTGATGAGACTTTTGAGACATATATTGATGAATATAATCATTAATATCTGAGTAGGAATACATTCCATCTGTAAAAGTAATTGTTTGCCAGTTGGTTCTATCGTGGGTGTATTTGATTTTATTGTTTTTATAATCACTTCTAATGTTGTACCAAGAGTAAGTCATAGACAGTCGATCAAGAGCAAGTTGATGTTTCTTTTCAGGGTCAAGTTTAAGAGATGGATTAAACTTAATAGTAAAATCACCAGGTCTACTTGTTCCTCTTTTTTCTCTGTTTATTGAGGAAATGTGGATAGGTCGTTCCTCCATTTTATTTAATTGTTATATAACTTTTTAGTAAATCATTTAGTTGTTTTTTTGAGATCACTTTCATTTGGTTGAGAAGATGAGCAATTTGAGAAAACTCAGGTATCACACCATTATTACCAGCAATAATTGAACCACCAAGTAATTCAAGTCTGTCTAGAAGTTGATGTGGGTTGTTAAAGTAAATCATTCCCTCTCCCATTTGATAATCAAGCGAACCTAAATAAATTTTAAGAATGTTTTTGCATTTATGTAGTAAATCTTTTTGCATTTTAATCCTTTCTATTTCTTCTTCGTCTTCTTCTGTTTTATGTTTTTTTCTCTTCAATCCAGCTATTTGTCCTGTAAAAACTTTTACATCATTTTTTACTTCATCAAGTATTTCTCCAAGTCTTTCAGTGTTAGTATCAAAAAAATCATTTGGCCTTGGATATTCCATAATTCTTAATATTTCTAAATCAACATTGTCAAGATTTTTTTCAATGTTATAACGTGTAGGTGATCTTGGTTTAGATGTTGTAGGTTTATCATAATCACCTTTTAAAGCTGGTAATTCTCTCATTTCAGCCAATCTTAAATTAGTTTCATTAATTTTTTCCAATCCTGATGTTAATGCAAGTTGATTTTTTTAAGTTGTGCTATAGTTGCGTTTTGCTGCTCATCAATACTTTTTTTAATACTATCTTGAGATTTAATAAGTGGTTTAAATGTCTCTTTAAAACCTTCCCGAGCATCTTGTTTTTGCCATTTTGTTATTTTTATTACATCTCTAACCTGTTGAGTTAAAGTGTCACCTTCAATTTTATTTGTTGCAAATTTTTTGGCTTCTTCAATATCCATTTCATCTATTAATTAAATAAAATGGAAATACCAAATTATGATAGTGTTGATTACTCAAATAAAAAATACAAACAATTATTTCCCTTCATGCCATCAGACACATTTTGGATGTTAATTTGTGGAAACAGTGGTTGTGGCAAAACTAATCTTTTGTATCATATGTTAATTAAACCAGTGTTATACTATGATGAGATTTATCTTTACGCTCGTAATCTACATCAGGATAAGTATCAAAAATTAATTCAAAAAATGAAGGAGTTGAGTAGTAAAACAGGATATGAAATACTTAATGTGAGTAATGGCGAAATAATTCCAGTAACAGAATTGAAATACGAAGACAATCAAAAACTTGTGATATTTGATGACTATGTTTGTGATAAAAACCAAACAAAGTTAATAGATTATTTTATGCAAGGACGCCATAAAAATTGTTCGGTGATTTATCTAAGTCAATCGTTTTTTAAAACACCATCAGAAATTCGAAAGGGATGTACTCACTACTGTTTGTATGAGCCTTTATCATCGGGGGATGCTACCAGAATATCATCTGATTTGGGTATTAACAAAA
The DNA here is from genome assembly GCA_942486035.1 of Porites lobata. Lineage (NCBI taxonomy): Eukaryota > Metazoa > Cnidaria > Anthozoa > Scleractinia > Poritidae > Porites > Porites lobata. Next base: position 939,384 of record CALNXK010000178.1, on the reverse strand, counting down.
AAGACTTAAAATCCGCAACAAGAAAACCATATTCATTTCTATATGTTGATAAACCCAGAAAACATATTGCTAAAAACTTTACTGGTAATATAAACTAATAAATAAAATGGGGATATTTAACGAACATTCAAATAATACATTTGCTAAAGGAATTCAAGGCGCACCAGGAGTGGGATTTAATCTTACTTCAGATGGTGATTATGATATGATAAATAAAAAACTAAGAAATGTTGGTTCACCTAGTGTTAATACTGATGCTGCTACTAAGAAGTATGTTGATGATAATTCTAGTGGATCATTATTATCATCAAAACTAACAGTTGATTCAAATATTGATATGAATCATAAAATGATAAAAAATCTTTATCCTCCTCAGGATAATAATGATTCAACCACAAAATTTTATGTAGAAGCTAAATTTCTTCATGTTAATGGTAGTAATCAAATGATAGGTAATCTTAATATGAATAATAAAAAAATAGTAAATGTTAATGCTCCAACAAATCAAAATGACGCATCAAACAAAAAATATGTTGATGATACAGTTACAGCTAACAAAGTTGATGTTAGTCCTTATTTTAAAAAAGATGGATCGCAAAAAATGACTGGAAATATTGATATGAATAATAATAGAATCTATAATCTTCCAGCTCCAAATGGTAATAATCAACCAACACCATTAGCTTTTACAGATTTGAAGTATCTCCACGTTGCTGGAACAAATAAAATGACTAATAATCTAAACATGGATAATAAAAAAATAATTGACCTTAGACCACCAACATCAAACACAGATGCTGCAACCAAAAAGTATGTGGATGATAACACAGGTGCCCCAGATTTAAGTGATTACTTGGAAAAAGATGGTATGACTGGAAACTTAAATCTTAACAACAATAAAATAATAAATCTTAGTAAGCCAACCCAAGACAATGAAGCGGTAACTAAAGATTATGCTGACAAACTAGTTCATCACACTGCAGTTCAACCAAGCCATTACAACGATCATTTTGCTTATCTTATGTCTAGTGGGGCACAATGGAGTGATGAAACAGATGGTGGAAATAGTTTTTTTGTGAGAAGAATAGGAGACTTATCTCCTTCTAAAGGTAATTTTCATAACTATAACCACAAAGTAATTTTTTTAACAATAAACAAAAGTTCTCAAGGTGGATATAAGTACAAAATGGGAATCAACTTTTACAGGTTAACTGCAAATGCTGATTACACGTTATGTTTGGAAATACTCAACAGTGATTATCAACTGTGGCATAAGTCTCAAATAAGTGTAGACAAAGGAACTTCAAGAGGATTATCAATTGAAAATGTTAGTGTAAAGAAACTCTCCCATAGGTACAGCGATCCAAAGGGACAAGCACAATTTATGTATTATCACAGAATAATAGTTAATTTTGAGAAGTTGTCATCTGGTAATAAGTTCTTTCTTCATATTTTGGTTAATATACCACAAGATGGAACCGACTTGGCTGTGTATCCGAGACAGTTTCCAGGAGTTTATATAATTACTTATGGAATTGTGGGAAAAATTAGCAATATCGATCCAGATAAAGTTTACGACTATTACACCGCATTTGATATCAAACCAACAGAAGTGGTGTACAACGTTGATATAAATGCAAATAATAAAGAAATATTAAACATTAATCTTGATAGAAACAGTAACAATAGTGCTGCAACAGTTGGAATGGTAAATGAAATTCATCCTTTTACAAAAAATTATATTTATAGAAAATATTTTGAAGATTTTTTTGATTTTAATGATTCAAATATTTACGTCTTAAATAAAACTTCATCTGGGGTTGTATTTAATTCCTTATCTTCTATTACAGGAAATTCTGCAAGAAATATTACCTTTCCAACTAAAACAATTGATAACATAAAAAATGGTGGATTAAATGTTAATAGTTATACTATTTCTTATTCATCAGCTAATAAACTTACAAGCTATACTTTATGTATTGTTTTTACTCTTTGGAGAAATAGAAATTTTAGTATAACTAAAAAAGATGTAAATAGTAATCAAACTTTATTTTTTTTATACTATCTTAATGTAAATAATACATTAAATTTACATATTAGTAATACAAGAAAAAATATAACAATTCCAAGTAGTTTTAATGGAAAAAAAGTAGTTTTATGGTTAACAGAAAGTATTAATAATCATGTTACAAAAGTTAAAATAAGTAACTACTCATCAGAAATAGTTGCTACTATTGTTAGTCATTCAAGTAACCAAACATTCGAATTTTTAAATCAAGATGGAGTAATAGAAAAATTTATGTACTCCCCAAACTTTTACGATACAGACTCTATAGAATATCATAAAATTATTCTTCAGGAAAAGATTAATGAATCTTATATACTATAGATATAAATGAAGGATATCTTTGAATTTAATCACATAGACAAATCTCTATCAGAATCAGACGTTAAAACCCTCAAAGACTTTTATAGTCATTACCACAAAAAATACTGGTGTTTTAAGCGGTCTTATAAGAGTTATAAATTTCTTGATAATTTTTTTACAATCTCTGGAATATGCTTGGTTGCAATAGGAACTATTTCCGGTGGAATAACCCTAAACCCTGTTGTTCTTGGAGTTGTAAATGGTGCTGGAGTTATTGTGGGTGGAGTAGGAAAGAAAAATAATTACAAAAGAAAAATTGAGATGTCAAGGATTGCATTTACCACTTACGAGAAAGTACTTGTTGCACTACGAGCAGCTCTTCGGGGAGATGAGTGGAACAAACAAGAGTTTGTTGATCGTATGAAGTTGGTAGATGAAATGATAATTGATCAGACTCCAATAGCAGATAGATTTGATAGTAGGTATAACAAAAAATTTAATATAATCAATGAATAAAATGGAAAAAATAGAAGATCAATTTATTATTTCTTACGAAACAGCTTTAGCTAAAGAAGGTAAAGAAATTTGTAAAGAACTTGATCAATTAATTAAAGATGATTAAAAATTTGACATTGATAAAGCACAAACTTATTGTAGTTTTTGTTTATCGTTTAAAAAAGATGTTATGGATGAAAAATTATATGAAAGATGTAAAAAGTATCTAGATGATATGAGTAACTATAGACGTATAAAGGTTACTTTAGAAGATATTTCGAGTTTCAGAAAAATAGCTTAAAGATTAAATTAATAACAATAAAATGGATCATTTTGGAAATTCTGAAAATCGATTACTTAGATATTACAAATCATGTTTAGTTGAAGAAGGTAAAAATTATGTGAAGAACTTGATTCTTTATTGCAAGATGATGATGAATTTAATATTGAAAAAAACTGAAAATTATTGTGGTTATTGTTTAAGTTTTAGAAAAGATTCTCTTGATAAAGTTTTGTTAATTAGAATACAAAAATTTAAATATGATAGTAGTAATTTTAGATCTATAGAATATGAATTAAATGGTATTTCAGAAGCAAGAAAACACCAAAAAGAATATTTAAAAAAATTAAGTACTAATTAACATATAAAGTTAGTTTAATTCCTAGTTGTTTATTTATAAAAAATTTTTCTAACATTTTGATATTAGTAATAATATCAAAATTAGATGTTTTTCTCAATCCGATGAATTACCTTAAAATGACTATTTAGAGTTTTTTTTTATTTTTAAACGCTTTTGAGCAATATTTACAAGGAATACGAACACCGGCAAAATATTTATGAATAAGTTTGCTGATCTTATCATAATCATTACTTAGTATGAATGCATGTTCATTATCATAGTACTTTTCTTTCATTTTTAGTTGTGATTCTGATATACAGTAATTATTAGTTGGTGATTTGAATTCGATACAGAGACCTTTATAATCTTTGTGATAATCAAGAATCATTAGATCTGGTTGACCTCGCATATAGCCTTTTTTCCAACTGTTAATTCTTTTGTCTCGTGTATCTTGGTTTTCCCAAAGTCCTGGAACTACAATAGCATTTGGATAAAAATTTCTAATTAGTTCAACAACTTTACAGTGAAGGTCCATTTCATTTTCAATCTTAAACATTTTATTATTTGAGTTGTCAAACATTTTAAAATAGCCATATTTTCTTATTGATGGAGGTACTTCTGAGGTAATCCAATGTTTAAACTTTTTGGCGGTTTCTAATTTAGAGGATAAAACAAGGGAGTAGAAACCACTTTCATTTATATAAGTGCACATACTACCACTTGGTGCCACCGTGCCCATTTTGGGTACGCTGGTATGATAAGTAAATATTTGTTTTTTATCCTCATTATCAACATGTTTACAAATAGCTTTTCTTACATTACTATAACCAAGTAACTCAGCAACTTCTTTTCCTCGAAACCAAATATTTTGCTGTTTGTCAATATAAGATGTTAACTCAATTCCTAAATCAACATTTTTAAACTTTTTTTCCAACCTTTTTGTCATTATATAATATCATTTTTATCTTTAAATAATTAATTAAATTTTTTTTTTAAATAAATAAGTTATCTTTAAATTAAGGATATAACTTTTCCTTTTTTAAAAGTATTTCAAGACCTTCAACGTCTTCTCCCCAGAAGAAATCATCTCTTTGTTTTTTCTGTTCCTCATTCATTCTAAGACCATAACCTTCAGCAAAATAAGCATTTTCATCTACTTCTTTTTTATGAAAATAAAACTGTTCTGGAGCTCTAGTTTTTTCAAGTGCCTCAACCAATTCTTTTACTTTTCTTCCTATTACTGGATCTTCAACTTCAACATATATCTTCATAGGAATGTATTCATCATTATCTAGTTGAATATATTTTCTTAGCTCATGAAAACGAACACCGTTTTCGTGATCTTTCATCTTCTCTATCGTTTTTAATAGATCCTCCGGTTCCTTAGGTTTCTCAGGTTCCTTTGAGTAATCTACTTTATCATCAATATTAGCTAAGAATTCTCTTTCTTCTAAGTTTAAATTCGTTAAGTCTATATTACCAATTATAGCTCCCCAATATCTTTCCATTTGAACCAAGTCATCTAAAATAGATGGATGAAGTTTGTATAACACTTCACAGATATGATTTAGATTTAACAATGAGCGAGGATTAATTTGTATAGGCATTTTATTTAATAATTATATTAAAGATATTATAATCAATACATAAAATGATAAACACAATTGTGAATTATGTTAACTTTTATTATCCTTTTTACAAACATCTTCCCTATCCTGAAAATCTTATAAAAACATCACTCATTTACAGATACTTACACGAAGTTTATTTTAGAGAAAATATAGATATAGAAAAAATATTCTATAGAATAGAAGATAGATCTATTAAATCTAATAATCCTGTTCTAAATAATCATCTAATGTTTTATAGAGCTTTTAAATCTTTTCATAAACATTACAAAATTGGAAGAGGATGTGTATACACATTTGACTCTCCAATAAATAGTGAAGTATTAGGTTACCTAACTGGAATAAGTTACTGGATTTTTCATAAAGGATTAAAATAAATATATTTACAATTTTATATTAAAAATTAATATAAGTATTTTTTATTTAATCAAAAAACTTTTGGAGGAGATGGGATGTGAAAAGTATAAACTAATTTATCTTAAGATTAGTCCTCAAACTTTAGAGATTTATGAAAAGTGGTGGGATAGTTATAAAGATTTAAAGAATAAAATATTTAAATAAAATGAGTAAGCGAGTTGTTGATTCACCTGAAATTGAAGCAAAAGAAATGTTTTATTCATCTGATGATAATGATTTATTTGAATATTTTTTTGAAGACGCTAGTCCACCAGATGGAGTATCAGAAGATGATTACCTAAAAGAATTAAAGCGAGAGTACTACAAATTAAAAGTAGAAGAGGCAAGAAGATTGCTAGGTTTGGATAAAAAATGATTTTATCATCCTCTTTCTAAAGTATTTTTTATTTAGTATTTCCATGGTGTAATTATCTATTTTTATTAGTTTATCGTAAAGTTCACATTTTTGTTCATCAGTTAGGTTTATTCTTTTAGAAATTTGATTAACCTTTTTCTCATAGTGATACTTCCTATGATAAATACTCTTTTTTCTAAAATATAATCTATCGTAATCTTTAACATCGTAAAAGCCTAATACATGCCCGTTTGCTACTCCACAGTAATCACAGATTTTATAACCAGAATCAATGGTAAAACATTCACTATTTTGACAATTGCAACATTTAGATTTTCTACTAACTTCCTCTTCAGGTTAACTAATATAATTATACAATATTTCTAGATATTTCTTTATTTGATCTTCTGTATATGTCATTTATTATTTATACTTTATTACCTTAAAGCTATCGTTTTTACTTTATTAAACATATAAATACAATATCAGATATAATTAAAAAGATAAATCATTCCATCTTTTTTTGATCTTGTAAATTTAGATTTTTTTTTTACAATTTGAACAAATTGAACCTGAACAAATTTCTAATTCCTCTGATGCTTCTTTGATACTTCTAAATTTTTTTTTCTTTTCTTGTTTCAATATTAAACGACTTAACACTTTTATTATGTGCTTTTCTCGTATTTTCTTTTAATGATAATAATTGAAGATTATCTAGACGATTATTATATTCATTTTTATCAATGTGATCAATTTGTTTATCATTTGGTATTTTACCGTTAAAACATTCATAAACAAATCTAGAAATGGAATAATTTTTTCTTCCTTTTTCATTATAAGCAAAGAAATATAAATACCCTCCATTTCCTGTGTTTACATTTTGTTTTAATATTATTTTATGTTTTTTACCATATATCTGTCCATCTTTGCTAGCAGCATATCGATTATAGATTGGATGGACATAAAATTTAATATTGTTAAATATAATAGTTTCATGACAATTCATAATTTATAATTATTAAATTTTAATTCTTTTGAATCATTTTTTTTTTATCTAAAAGATAAAGTGTTCACACTATCTTTAAGGACCTTTCTTTTATCATCTTCATTACTTAGTGCTACTTTGTTAACTTCTTTTGAATATATATCATGATTTTCACTTCTTATTATTTTCATCTTTCTCATTTCTTTTTTTCCCGTAAATAAACATTGAACATAGTCATCAAAATCTAATTTCTTTTTTACAATATTTTTCTTTATTCCTTTGCATTTACGTACTTCTTTATCTTCTTCAATTCTAAAACTGTAAAGTTTGGGCAGCAATCCAACAAAACAAGTAATCTGTTTTCCCGCTACTTCATCTTTAAACATCCCTATCACTTTTTTGTTAACTCCTGTTAGTATTCCAGATGGGTGATTAGGAGGATAATCTGAAGTGTCAAACTTGGTTAGTATGTCATGGGATATATCTTTGTAAAAATCATCTGTTTTAATTTGGAACATCAATGAGTCTGTATCTGTAAACAATAACTCAGCTTTGTTTCCATATTTCTTTTTGATGTAGTTATAATGAAAATCAAACATTAATGTTTTTGATAAATCTAGAATTGCTTGACCAACATATACTGGTTTGTTAAAATAAACTTTAGTCTTCTTCATATGGACTGCAATAAGATGATTATCAAATATTGTTGCTCTATCAAAGTTTGGTCGACTTGATAGTTTGGCAGCTTTCTTACGATTATCAATAAGTTCTATATTCTGTCTTTTCGTTATGTTTTCTATTGTTTTTCCAAATACGGAATTATTCATTAGTTTGAAAAAGTCTTTCTCAAAACTGTTGGCTGCTGTTTTTCGAAGTTCTGTATTTTTTCTTATATATGGTTCCATCCAAGAACTTTGAAAAAATGATATTCCTCTATGAACAGCAGTTATTCTCATTCCCATTTCAAGATATTGTCTAAGATTTCGATAATGTACAACATAGTTTTTTCTTGGTTTAAAATGACAAATTAGTTTTTCAACACCATTAACAATCATCTTCTCAGGTGCTAGAGGAGAGTCATTATGATCTTCCCATAGGCTGGAAGGGTATTCCAAATCAACTTCAAATATATATCCTTTTCTTCCACGATTAAACATACTATGATTTGCTTTCTCTAGAATTTCCATTACCTTTTCTTTTGTTATATCTTTCATCCATTTAAACCCATGTGTAGGAAGTTGTCGAGACATTGCCCAACCATAAAGATTGTTTGCATCCAAATATTGAATATAACTAGACTCCTCATCAGGATTATAATCTTTCATGTATTTATTATTTGCCTCTGCATATCTTTTTGATATGTGTGTTATTCCACCACGAATACCCCGCTCAAACATCATTAACATATCATAATCATGCAGTAATTGTAATTCCTGACCTGTTTCTTTGAGACATGCATCCCAAGCTAATCCAGGAGATGTGTAATAATCAGCTGGATCTAGCTTGTAACGTTTGAGACAAGTTTTTCTAAAGTTTTCAAATACATCTGACAGAAGTAGGACATCAGACTTTAGGTAAAGATTATGATAATCTCTTATTGATTTACATTCAAAAGTATTCCATACATTAATTGCGTGTTGGTAATCATCATCAGTTATGTCTTCATCATTTAGTTTTGAATAGAATTCCTCTTTTGGGGGTAATTGTTTTTCGGATAATTTATCTAGAGATGAAACATAGTCATAAGGATAAACTCCCTTACGAGTAAGTAGATTTAGATTTTTCTTAAATACTTGTTTTGTATTATGAAAATCATCTGGTTGTAAATTTGACACCAGATTAGCAAGTGATGTTTGAAGAAACTTGGATGAATCTAAAAATCGTATTTCAAAATTTATTGGAACCATTTGGCCAGTTTTATTAGACATATACTCATCAACTTTAATACTTTTTGACAAGGAAATATATTTTTCTTCCGTAGAAGGAATACAGTTCAAATTACCTGGTAATCTAGCAAGTTGTTTTATAAATAAATGAGCATCATATCCTTGAAGATTATGAAATATAACTGGAAGAACTAATGGTTTTCGGCACTGCAAATTACAACTTTTATGAGCCGCTCCACGGTACTGACCGGTAAAATGACAATGATCTCCAACTTTATCTTCTTTTAATTCTTTATTACAAATATGGCAAGTTTCTGCTTCATCAAATAATTTTTGTTCGGCTCGAGTTAGTCTAAGAGGTTTTGGTCTACGATAAAAATCGTTATAAATTCCTTTAGTTTCTTCTGTAAGTTTTTCTACAAATACTTTTGATATATCTTCATCTTCTTTTGTTTTTGTAGAGATTATTGGTTTAATTTTTTTATCAACCACTCCTTTAACATAAAAACAAACTCCTGATGGTTCATGCTTTTGGTAGTTATAATTATACGATTCTTTTGGATTAGGACTGCAAGTATTCATTGGTTTGGTAAAGCATTCAAAATCTGCATAAACTACAAAAGGAATAGGAAGTTGTTTATAGTAATTTTATAGACCTTATGACGCTTTTGAAAGCCATCTTGACGGGTGAAGGGTCCGGTATAACGGGAATCTAATGTCGGATAACTTTCATAAAACGGCTGTTCTAAAAAAAAGAATTGTAAACTTAAGCTTGACAGGATTGTACTACCAATTAATGGGGGCCGCACCTGTGCCTAAATTTGTCCGGTCGCTTGCTTTAGATTTTCCAGAGTCTTCAAAGTCTTCAAAGGAATGATCTCTTCTTCAAATTTTGTGGAGATTGCTTGGCTGGTCGTTCTGGTGAGGAAGGATCCAGGGACAACAAGTCCGTTTTCCAGTCTCCTTGATCCATTACCTTAATCGACTTGCACTTTGTTTTGACTGCGAGCTTTTTTAAGAAAGGTGAATATAAGGAAGGAAAGTTCCATCGACAAAGTGCCCAACAAGTTTCAAGGTAAGTCCCTCGCGTTAACTGAGCATTCACCGTCAGTATTTGTTACTGCTACAGTTTCAAATGTTGTTCGTTTTTAAATAAATATCAAAGTTCTTTTTTTAACATTTGGTTGTTTCTCAAAAAAGAAACAAGCGCCGGCTGTCCCGAATAAGCGTCCTCCCTAGAGGCACCAAAAGTAAATAAGCGCCTGGGCGCTAAATCGAATCGTTACGGTAAGTCAATTCTTTTACTTGTCACGCGCTTAAAAATAAGGTTCGAGTTAATGAGGGTAAAGTTATATAGAAATGATCTGAAGAGAAACAAATTATAGTATTACTTCGAGTTAGTACGAGGTTCGAGTCAGTAGCGAGGGTTCGAGTTATTGGAGTCGACTGTATACATGTATACCCTTTTAAAACGATTTTTCTCTAATTCTGCGTTTAAGAGTATTCCGTATATTCCGTATTTTAGAATATTCCATGTATTCCATCATTCCGTTCCGTCATTCCGTCAGTCCGCCATTCCACCGAATAGTGTCACCCCCGATATTTTCATGTCCAAGAAAATACTAAACGCGAGGCTAATCATTGTGCCAAGAATTGAATCTGTTAGCTACATTTTATAGCGCCAGATAATAGTCCTTTGAGAAAAAAAAACCGTAATTCTTGGGCGTAATGAACTCAGTTTCCGGGACCAAGATGTTCCTCGTTCACGGGAGCAACAGTACTCCAATATCTCTCTCTTTTTTTCCTTGAAGGAAGACATTGGACATTGACATGAATGATTCTCGCCCGAAAAAATAAACATGGGATCAGATTTCTTTCAATAGACCGCTGGCCAGAAGCGTCGACTCGTGACCCCACAACGATCAGATCACGCTGAGGTCAAAACGGTGCGGCGGTTAGGGAATTTTTTCTTTTTAAGTCACCATTGCTTGTGAAAAAATAACATTACTGTAACATTGTTTCACTAAGTGCTTTCTGGCCGGGAAAAAGTTGTGCATTCGTTTAGATTCCGCCCCAGTTTAGACAAATGACGTCATTGGCCGCTGTCACGCGACGACATTTTCCAGATTCAAGTTTCGTCAGCAGATGGTAATTTCGAGTTCTTTTCTTTTTCTGCCTATTTTTCATCTTCCTTTCTCTTTTAATTCTACGTCCTTCTACTTAGGATGGTCTCTGAGCGCCTAGCAAGGATTAAAGTGGCGTTTACCACGCTATCCACGGCCGTATTGGCAACAGAGAAGTGTTTCGCAGAAGTAGCAAGATAACGGTAAACACTGCAACTTTGAACGCTTTGTACAACGTCAATATACTTTGGCCGAAAAATGTTTTTCCAGAATCGTAATGTATATCCCTCCAATGTCTGATTCATCACTGTGATTGCTTTCAACAGCGTTGGACTTTTGAGAAATAATTATTTTAAAATCAGCTCCAACGCTCCATCTTATTTAATATGCAATATTTGAAAATTTATTTTTTATTCCCTTCGGCAGTTTTTCGATGTTTATCGAATGATATTGCATAAAAAGGCCTTTTTCTTCATCACTGTGTGGTTTTCTCGCTATTTTGCGTTGCGATAATGAATTCTGAACCGTTTTTTGCGAGAGGTTATTTTAGGCCTGATTTTGCTGCTATCAGACGGAAAAAGTTTGCGGCTCGATATTTTTGGTTTAAAGCGAAACTGAAACAAAAGAAATTCATTTTTGAATAGTATTCGGTAACCTCTACTTGGGAGATAAAAATCGGCCGATTTTATTTTTTAGCCGGAAATCATCGGTCGTTTCTTAGGCGCAGGGCCTCTTAATATCGTGGAGCATTTTGCGGGGTGGAAATTCTGCTCCCGACGATGAAGTATACCCATGAAATCGTTGGTACACACGGAGGCGCTTCGCTCCCAGAGCGTGCTCCTGGAGCATGCTCCGGGAGCAAAATCCCTCGTGTGTATCGGCCTTAAAAACCTCTTTGCTTTAGCTCCCCATACTGTTGAAACTCAAAACGAAAGGTATCAAGCGATTCTGTGGAAAGGAGAACACAGATGATGAGTGTTTGGTAATTTTCGTCAACGTGGTAGTTGAAGAAGTTGCCCAGCCTTTTCAAGTTACAATCCATTTCCATCCTGTTTATTGAATCAAATTGATTAGGAACAAACCTTAGAACTGCGCAGGAGGAAAGCTAGGCCAACAATGTTAAATAAAACGCACGTTAATCTGGTAGAGATAGACCAAAAAAACATCTCGAGACAGCTGGCCGCTCCAGCAGGCACATGCACAAATTTTCGTATGTCGTACACGTATTTCACCTGTACATGTTTTACACATAGAGAGAAATCCTTTTAAAACATTGTGAATATATTATCCGAATAGACTCTACTTAAAACGTATTAATTACTTAAGGATAGGTTTGTTATTAAGGTGTAGAATAGAAGTATGGTTTTACCATTTATCAGCAGTGGAGACGAGGGGCCCTGGCAAAACTGAGCCCTGCAAATCCGAGAAAATTTGTTTGCGAGAGTAAGCCTCAGTTTTTATCTTAGGATCAAAATGAGCGGACGTCCCTCCTACCTAAAAAAAGGTTTAGATCCGCTGCTGGTTAGCTTGATGTTTGCGTGATAAAATTTTAATCAGATTCGCTTGTGACCGTATTACAACAGACAAACCCAATGGGGGTGTCCATTGAGGGCGGAGAAAGCTTTCCAATAGAAGTGCTTGATAGATAATTAGGCCGCGATCATATGTTAGCGCGGAGCATTTACCCGCACAAACAATCTCACGGATAGATGCAATTCTTTCACCTCTCTTGCAATTTTCTGAGCTGGAAATCTAAAAATAGTGAAGCGAGTTGACCCAACAAGGCGTTTTTATAAGAAAAAGGTATGCACTAAAGGGTTAACAGTAAAAATATAACTGCTGTCGCTATCTGGCTTTCTATGGTTTCTAACATTCTATTCAGCTTCAATATACTCCTACAAAACAAAGAGCACTTACATTAGACACTTAGGCCTATTCGGACGCATTTGAGATCTAGCATCTTTTAATAATAACAGAGTAATTGATCGTCGTCTTTTAACTGAGAGTGCTTTTTTATGGTTCTAAAGCCAAAACCAACGGTGCAACATCGTTCAACATACATTTTTTTGCTTAACAATGAAGCTTGTTGAACAGCAAAGAGTCCATCTTTAATCTCGCAAAACAACGTTGGAAATTCAGCATGGCATGACGCACTGTTCAAAATTCTTGAACGGCAAGATTTTTTGATCGGCAAATTTTTAAAAAAAGACTCAGTGGTTATAAGAAAGTGCACCAATTTCTTCATAATTTTTGCTGATTTTAGTTCCTAAGTTTTCTACAATAATAAAGTTATGGTAAACGTTTGATGATACAAATGCATTGGAAGTTGTTCGAACAGAATTCATTAGTTTTTTGCACATTTCAAGTAAACACTGAATACTCATTCTTTACTTATCCTAATTATAAGCATTTTTGACGTTATAAATAACTTCGGCCGTTCTGGTTGGTAAATCAATGAGCTGAACATGGCAGAAGCTTCTAGCTGGCCATAGAAATTATTTTAATTAAAATTTGGGAAACTGTAGCTAATGAATACGTATGAAAAAAATGCTAAAGTTATTATTGCGAAAAATAATAAATAGATTGACGTAAATGTTTTCTTAAAATCAAATACGAGTACGTCAGATGTATAACAGTCTTTTATGTAATTTGAAACTTTGAAAAATAGTATCAAATAGAGAAAGAACTGCTTCTCAGAACTGCACAACGGGCAACACGAGGGACAATTTGATCAGCCAGTGTTGGTGAGTCTCGTTTTCTACTGATTTGAACATCACCTCGAGCTTCAGGAATGAATAATTCACTAATTATGTTTTATTTCCTCCAGCCTCGGGGCCAAGTATGAATATGTCGAAATTCACGATATTTTTTCACGTTCCCTCGACATCTCGCATGGGTTAATACGCATGTAAACCAATAGAGTAAGTTTGGTGTATTGCTTAACAAACCCATGTTTACAGAGCTGTGTTAGCAATCAGCTAGCACATTAGAAACTTCACTAAAAAGATTCCGAATGAGCATTTAAAATAAACCCGTTATGATGTTCACAGGTGAAGGAAGTATCCTCAGACAGCTTTGTTCTAAGCACGCAGGAAGTGAAATGCTTAACACCAAACCCTTCAGGTAATTATGAAATTTTATGTTGCCACAAAATAGAAGCAATGAGATATTTTCTCGCTCATTTGGTTTTAAATTAGGCAATTAGAAATGGCGGATGATATGGTCTATTCACGTTATTTAATTAGGAATACTAGGCTTTTGCGTTTCATAAAAACTAACGAAGTCAAGAACGGCTAATCAGAATCAATCAAACCTGAATATGGTCTTTGAATTAGCCACAGAAACGTTTGGTATACCCTCAAATTATCTATACTGAAAAATGACCCTCACTCAAGCTGTTTAGTGTCAGCAGTTGCTCGCGCAGGTGAACTGTGCCAAAATAGATAAAATCTAATCTGTTTGCATAGGAAAATCTTGTGACTGGATGTTCCGTAAATCTAATAAATGCAAAATTTAGTGCTGTTGTAAATCATCAGCATCAAGAATCTGTTATTTTACCGAATAAAAAAACCCTTCTCATTCCTTTTGACTAAACTCTTCCTTAGATTCCAAGCACAGTTTCGATAGTTTTTTAATTGAGGTAGCCCGCACCATGAGTTGGTTTCCTTCAACATTCCCTTTTCGATATAACCACACCAGTAAAGATAAAAGTTGGAGCTGAATTGGCACGAGTAGTTTAGGACGTAATGAAAACAGGCAGTTGGTTTACTTTCACGTTCTTGTAATTCAATTTGCCATTTTGAATCGTACACCTGCTAGCTAGCGTAAAACAGCCAAAATGTAATGATAAAAAGCCGTCATTTTTGGCTAATTATCAGAGGAAAACGCTTTGTGTGACCGTTCCCCGATAAAACTCAAGATGGAAAATATATACAAATCAATCAACTGAGAAAGGTAAAATTTTTGTAAATTGTCTCCTAGAGTAATTTGGAATATCTGTAAGTTTGATAACGAGAGACGTGTACGTAATCAGGACCTTATATGCAACGCATATTTAAGCACTGTTCTGTTTGATATTTAGAGAATCAAGTGTTTTTACGCTTTTGGTAGAAAATGACAAAAAAATTGCTTCCTATGACTGGTTGATAACCATTTGACACCACCTGCTCAGATGTCATCGTTGCGTACCTTTGTTAACTAAGAAACTTTAGAACATCAAATACGACTTCCCATGTACCACATTTTACTTTACTCGTGAGGGATTTATTAGGTTGGTATGTCAGTGATAATTTTTATTACCTGTTATGCGCATTGATGTTAATGAGATGGTGAATTCTAACCTTGGTGAATATAAAGTCACGACTGGTGAACGGATCGACTTTTTTCCGAGCCGCCTGTGGTATGAGGAGGCAAATGTGACAAAAAGATAACTGTAATAGATTACAACTCTTGATAATTACTAACAACTTTTAATACTGATCGAGTGCCACTCTTCCTTGGTTTCAGAGATTTGATTTTCAAACTGTTCCAGCAGAGAGCGAACACAGAGCACAAGTTCCACCAATCGTTGATGCATTACGAAACCTTTGCTTGCACAAAACAAATGTCTATTATATTGATTTCACTGCAAGTTATGTTCAAACCCCGAAGAGACAGTATTATCAAAAGGATGAACAGCATCGCCTTTTAATGCTAAGTCCACTCAACTTTTTTTGTGTTATTGTGTTTAGTTATGTCAGACGCCACTGGAGTTGCCGTGACAGTAGTGACAGCCATACTCATCATCGTATGCATTGTTGGAAATACTCTGGTTTGCGCTGTCATTAAGAAAAATCGAGATATGAGGTAAAGCCATCATTGGGGGGGGGGGTGAGGGGGGCAAGTGTACGCCCATCTACAAAATTTCTTGTCTTTGCGGCGGTGCATCTGCATCACTTTCGAAATTGGCAAATTTACAAGCTAAAAATCGCTCTTTTCGGTATTACTGATGGACAAAAATCTGGAAGGGGAAATTTGTGTAGTATTAACCATAATTAACTGAATAAATGGTTACATCAGAACTTACTTTTTCGGACAATAGACCATTTTACAGTTATCCTAGCCTTTGAATGAATGTGAGGCTGAGGTTGACCTTGTTTTGATACAAACCTCTTTCCTTTTCGTATGGAAATTATGCTTAAAAAATACTAGTTAGCATAAGAACGACATGATTTACAAAACAAAGCAGGAAGGGTTGTATCAAAACAAGGTCAACTCCAGCCTCGTTTCCACTTGTAACTGTAAAATGGACTATTCCATATTTGCGTTAACTCCAATGAAGGTAGTCGACTATTCACATCTCTACAGCTTCATGTAATAGCGTCGTTCTTGTATTTGAAGCAAAGATGACTGGAGGACACCAGTGAATTGAGACTGGACCAACGCCTGAGTATTCTTGCAAGGTCTTTACTCTCACGGTGCTGATTGAATATCTGTCTGCTTTTCTGCTTTGTAGGATTCCCATTAACTACCTCCTCTTGAACATGGCAGTGGCCGACATTTTATACTCTACATTTCTGATACCAGAGCTTATCTCGACACACAGTCCTTCCCACCCACAAGGCTTGGTTGGCAGAATTTTATGTTTACTCTTAACAAAAGGAAACTTGGCGTGGCTAGGGGCGGGTTCCTCCATCTTTAGTCTGGTAGCCATTGCTGCGGAACGCTATTACGCTGTCACATATCCACTTGAGAATAAAGGAAAACTTACCTCGAGTAAACTTAAGGTCTGTATCCGTGCTGTAAACAACAATAATCCTAGCCAGTTATTTTAAAATATTTTTGTGAGCCGATAAGATACTCGCGAATCTCTATACAAGTATTCACCTTCCTTAATTAAAGTGCCCATCACTTAAAATTTCATATTTTCTTATCTGAAACTATACCTTATTAAAATAACTTCTTGCGAAAAAATTTTGCGGTTTGAACAAAACGCGATTTTTTTACCAATTTTTTGAAGTCTACATTTTTATGGTACACTCGCGCCGCTGATCATGCAAACTAGCAAGCTCAATATGACGTAATGTGACGTAAATTAAGGAACTCCCACCAGCTGTACACAAAAAAGATAAATTTCAAGTAAGGATTGAATCACAATGCCTTCGTAAGAAGAAAGTTTTTCTGAAAAAGAAAAACCTATCAGAACTCTTAATGTTTTCCAGTCGATAAGGTCACGTGTTCCTTAAAGTACATCATAGTCCGAGAGAAGACTAAGACGAATGGTGTGCCAAAATGGCGGCAAATTTGAACGTTTTTAAAAAATTCTAAAAAAATCGTCTTTGGTTCAAATCGCAAAATTTTTTCGCAGAAGTTATTTTGTTAAGGTGTAGTTTCAGATAAGAAAATAAACAATTTTAGGTGATGGGCACTTTAAAGATCATAGCCACAGCTGATTGTCAAAATATATAATTCTTTGCAAAGATTTCAAGGGTGAATTGCATTAAACCTGTGTCTGACCTTACTGCTAATGTATTGCCTGTCCAAGAAAGTGTTTGACTGGGCTTAACGTCTAACGTTACCTGTTGCGTTAACCTGTAATTGACCTCTAGGCAACTGGCCCCAGTGTTTCAGCAGGTATTTAACTCTGCTTAGACAACATTCTATACATTTTCAATTCCAGAATATTATTGCTGCGTCTTGGATATGTCCTTTGGTTCTTGACTTTCCAATGTTGCTAGTAACTGATTTTCACAAAAAGAAAGGCCACAACTTTTGCACGCATGCATGGCCAGAGAAGTGGATGAGCCAAGCTTATACATCTACGTGGCGTGTCTACCTAGGTCTCTCCTTCACACTCTTGGTGGTGTTTTACTCAAGAGTCGTGTACTGCTTATGGTTTAAGAGAAATGACGATAATGTACTCACAGAACAACAAAAGGTATTTAGCAAACCTTTGATAAAATGCTGAAACAATTTCTATAATATTTTTATATATAATTTTTTACCCTAAACTAGTGAACAGCCCTCTGGGAACTCTAGCTGCAAAACCTGTTTACTGTTCTACGTCTTTTGTGAGCGTTTCATCTTCTTCAGGGAGTTTTCTTCCAAACAATTTAAAGACGTTAACAGTAAAAATTAACATGCTGCTAAGGAAAAAAATGCTTTCAATAACAACCATCTTAGCAGAATTATGTCAACTTTATGGACTGAAATGTTCACGTTCCCCAAAGACCGGAATACCAAACATTTCGAGTTCGAAAATTAGCAGCTGTTGTCCATTAGGAACAAATCTTAGCAGCTTAAACCATCTGATCTTATACAGTGAAGTTCCATTGTTGCAGTAACCAAAGACTTCAGTGGACTCATCTCGTTAGCTAAGCCAGCCCTAAAAGAACGACATTCATAGCTATTCTAATATCATGGGTGACGTCTTGATCCTAATTTTGGTGCGACTTTTTAGCATTAATTTATAATTTCACATGGGAAATTAAAAAACTGCCATGGCAACCTTCGGTAAGTCTAAGAACCACGATGGCGACCAAGGTTTAAAATGATGTGAATGAAGATGTCACGACATTAAAAAACCCTTTAGACAACCTAAACACATGAAAGAGCACATCAAGAAGGATTCTCAGAGGAATTTTGGGGAACAAATTCCGAACTTAGCCAGATTTACGCTCTACACTTTTGCGTGGAGTTCTCGATCTCGATCGATAAAACCAGGATAAATATGTTAAAAGTCCACGATTTCGAACGTAATTCATCACTCGTGATATTAATAGATCATTTTCACGTGACGTCACGGCGGCCATATTTGTGTACAAAACAATGAATCAGCGGCCATGTTTGTGTACAAAAAAAAATCCTGTGGGAATTGAACTCTTTTCACATGTTAAAACTTTCTTTTATTCCAAGCAATTTGCAAAGCTGCTGACCACGTGACTGAAAACGATCTATAGGTAATCAAATGGTATACTCGTGAAGTTAGATAAAGGGGTTCGGGAAATTATTAGGATTTGGACAAAACCCGCGTGAAATTATTTCATTCGTTAACATTTGAGTATAGATACTAATTTACAAAGCCTCTCTCTAACGGGTTCCTCTCCTTGTACATAGGGAGTTTTGAGGCTACGAAAGCGAGTGACCTTAATGGTTTTGACCGTCAGTGCCATATTTGGAATCTGCTGGGGTATAGAATCGGCATTCCACATCGTAGATGATTTTGTTTCCAAGCTCAGTCCAGTCTTTTTCCTCATCTCTCACACAATGGTCACCTTCAATTCCGCGGTCAATCCGTTTGCGTATGCCCTGATAAATCAACGATTCAGGGCGAAAATGAAGAGAATGGTGTGCCACTTGAGTTCCTCAGACGAGAAGCCCTCCCTCTCCAGGGAGCGGAAGGAGATGGATACCTGTATTCAAGAAAGAGGACAGACCAGAAGTCGGGAATTAAAGACCTATCGCGGTATTACCGGTCTTAGGCAAGACTTACGAACAACTTCTGCGTAAACAAATATCTAAATATACAGACCCAATATTGATTCACCCCCCTGAATGCCTATTGAAAGAACAATGGATGTGAAAGTAGAAAAGACCTAGACTGTAAAAATGTTCTGGGAGTTTTGTCATCCGATATGAGCAAGGCCTCTGACTCTCTTTGGCCTCCAGTCCCGATGAAAAAATTAGAGGCCCTAAAATTAGTGCGATCTTATTTCTCTCAGCGAAAAACCAGGGTAAGAATGGGATAAGAGACAAGTCCATGGACTGATGTCAAAAGAGGTTGTCCCAAGGGATCTACATTTGGACCCTTATTGTGGAATGTTTTTCAGAACGATTTAGCTGAGGTTGTTATCAAAATTGAGTTTTAATTATCAATGTGTGCTGACGACCAACAGACATTTTCATCAGATAATTCAATTGCTACGGTGGAGGAGAGGCTACTACATAATGGAAACAAAATGACAAGCTGGTATGAAGAGGACGTACTGAAGCTTAACATCAAGAAACACCAATCGATGGTACTTGGAAAAAGGCCAGCACAAATTTACGGGATTTATGTATTGGTGGAGTCCAAATAGAACAATCACAAAATATGAAACTGTTAGGCGCGAATATCGACTCAGTAATAAACTTTAGTAATCATATAGGCGAACTCTGTAGAAAGACGAGTCAGCAAATTGGAGTGCTCAGAAGACTAAAAAACCTTTTACCTGCCCATGCCAAATTGCAATTATTCAAACCGGCTATCTTACCACATCTAACATATTGTGGTACAGCCTGGCATTTTTGCAGAGCCTCTAATAGGCCCAAAGTAGAACGATTACAGGAGATACCTTTAAGAATTGTAATCAATAGCAAACTGGGGTTAAAATTCTTTGTGTACTGTATTTGCATTGTAATGTGGCGTTCACGTTACATTATAATATATAGATTTAGCCAGGGCTAAAAGCGAAGCTCCCGTTAATAAATTCATAATTTAAATCAAACAATAAACTTGTAATCCACAGATTAGGGCTCATTCATGTGACTTTTGAGGCAACGGCTGAGTGAAAAATAATTTGACAATCCAAGAGTGAAACAAATTTTTCATCGAGTTAATAGTACACCTAAAAATAACAATCATGTTCAATCACAGTAGATTAGGCCTCGAAACAAATAGACCTCCTATTCGTGTATTGTATTTGCATCATAATGTGGAAATTCCTGAAACAAAACGTTTTACTCCCAAGGGGTTTCAATTGGGTACAACATTAAGTTAAGCAAATCGGTCTATTCCCAAACAAAATAACCCAGTCGTCCATCACCTTAATTTTTTAAGTTCAATTCACAGTATCTCCAACAACTCCGTTTGAGAAACTGATCATACAGACCTCGGACAGAATTTGTTCTTTTTTTGCCCTATTTTAACCTATAATTCTGCAGTTTTCACAATTTTGCAAGACAAATTGCACCCATTCAATATCTAGGACGATCCAAGCACACGCTTCCTTTGCACAACAAATTATAGAATTGACCACATTATAAAATGTCTTCATGAAGAGAATTCCATAATGCTGGGACTTTTCAGTTAGAAAAATCTCGTCCTATGTGATATGCAGGGTAATAATTATAGGCTTTTAGTTAAAACGATGAAAAAATTCCCAAAATCACATCAGTTTTCGGCCAGTCGGACGGGTTCTAACTTTTGACAAGCACCATATTTGCAGTGCGATTAATAGAGTTAACATTTACGCTTCAATATGATAGAGAGTTTGTTGTGTTTAGGTTTTATTTCCCTTTATCTATAAAAGTGTCTATGGTTTTGTTATGTGTAGTCTTTACAAGCGAGTGATATTTACGCGCGGAGTTTTGAGTATTCCTGCATGCGATGTTTGTGTACGACTGAAAACAACCGGTGCAGCGATAAAAATTGCGAGAGGGACTACTAACAATCAATAAAATAAATATAATTCGGTGAAACATGTACAGAGAAAATAATTTTCATTCAGGAAGACAAGTATTGAGCGTAAAGTGTCTCTGAAAATCATGAATCAGGTAAGCACAAGCTTATTTATGTCTTAAGCCGGCTTCCCGGTGTTTGCTCTTTTTCAAGATGAACTCGAGGCAAGAAAATCGCTCAGAGTTTTCTGTTTACAGCCAAAATCATAACTAAATATTCTTGGGAACGCTTTCTTTCATTGAATTTGCGGTCAAAAAATGTCTAAAGGCTTTTTAAACATCAAACTATTGTAGGTTATAAACTACTCGTGCGTTAAAACTTAAGCCGCATAAACTACGCTCGACCTCAGCAAACCGAAAAATAAAAACATCAAAGACAATAATGGCTCACCAGTCAAGATGCTGCTCCTGAAGGTTATCAAATCAGGCCAGAATCGCCTGAGACTTTTCAACCCTCTTTGTACGCCTCAAGCAAGGGCAAGTGAGTAAGCTTATTTTTGAAAACAAAGCCATCCGACATCGGATTTCCAATGACTTTGACAAGGGGTGCATTTCTCAATCAAAAGCGCAATAAACAAACCAGCCATGAATTACACAGAACAATCTTGTTAGAAGCTCTATTTCACTTGGTACATCAAGTAGAAAGAGACAGTTAAACAGATCACAAGATGACACAAAACCCTGTCACCTTCAGCTATCAGTAAGCAAGTTTCCAGACGCTGCATAAATTTTCCGCATAAACTCACCTGTCAAATTTTGACCAATCAGAGCGTGAAAATTGGACGTAGAGCGTGATCAACGCGTGACCATTGTGAGAAAAGTCAAAACCGATTGCCTTCCCTGCATGTAAAAGCCGGTTGAATTTTCGCGTCCGGGATCAGTTTGAAATCAAAATTTTAAAAGTGCGGCTCGTGAACACGACTTATTGCATATACATTTCAAAAAAATTGAACTTGAGCCTGCGATCATTTGAAAAGTAGCAACTTGTCAGCGGATAACTTCAAAAAACACACGAACTCAGTGGTTCGAAACCTGAGCCCGCCATACGGTCAGGCGATACTGGTCAGCAGATACACTATTTAGACAGCTGTCAATCAAAACATGGATGTACAATATCAGGTTGCAGGCTCCCAAACTAGCTACAAAGTCTGAGATTAAACATTGGTATGCCTGTGGTGCGGACCGACGGAAGATCGGGTGGTCGGTGTACGGTCACGTGATTGCCAAATTTTCTAGGATGGATAGATTTTCTAAGCTATGGGGCTTCGAATTGAGCCCGTGATCAAATAAAATATCAGCGGAAAACTTAAAAGAATACGTGACCTTAATGGGTAGAAAAATGAGCCCGCGATACACTCAGGTGATGATGGTCAGCGGATACTCTACTTGACAGCTGTCAATTATCCTTCATTAGAATCGCAAATATTCGAATTAACAGACTACAAGTGTAAGACATATCCATCCGGCTTGTACTGGAAAATGCCAGATCATGTACCTGAGCGGACCTGAGCCCACGTTATTAGTATAGGTAATCACATGATTTCTCGTGCAATTTGGAATAAATAAGTACCAGTAAATTTTTTCAAAGGCTAACGAAATTGCACGAGCCCGTAGGGCGAGTGCAATTTGTGGTCTTTGAAAAAATTTACGAGTGCTTATTTATTCCAAATTGCACGAGAAAAATTATGTGATTACTTATTAATAATATTCGTGAAAAAATTGCGAGATAGATTTAAAATCTCTTTAATAGGAAGTCAACCCGCGTAAACTACGTGCAAAAATAAATTATTCAAATGCTGCAAATATCATCACACGTGCAGTCAAAACAACATTTTGCTCGCTGTTTTTAAAGTTTGCAAGCTGCAGAACGGGCTGAACAGTTCATGGAATTGTTCAATGTGCTTGAAATAAAGATTCTGGGTTATTACCTCGAGTTTTCCGCTCTTCCAGAGAATTTCTTCTTCCTCCTCTGATACTTGCCGAGCTTTGTTTGGGCGCTTACCACGGCCAGCCAAGCGAAGCTGTTTCGCTTTTTCCTCCAACACCTCTTCGGACGAACTAAATTCTCGGTCACGTACAATGGACAGGGTGCAGCCTTTGTTCTTTAAGTGTCTATCAAGCGATGCCTTCATTACTTTAAGGCTTCGTTTCTGGTTCATAAATCTTCACCTTTTTTGTATTGTTTACTTCGGCGTAGAAATGCTCGGGCGAAGTGTTAAGCTCAGCCGGCTCATAATTTTCTATTTCATCAGTAATTTCCTTACCTACGCACCAATTCTTCCAAAAAGAGAGCCAAAAACCAGTGCTTTTCGCAGCAGTTTTTCAGCTCCTCTACAGTTGTTTCGGTCGCAAAAGCAAATGTGCTGCAATCGCCAACCACTGCGGTTTTTGCCCGAAACTGGTCCGACCGGAGCGGATCCAAATTTTGCGCCATTTAGATGGCGCATTTGATTGGCTCTCAGTGAGTTCCTTTGTTTATTAGCCAATCAGAATGTCACGTTTGTTACTCTTTTCTGCACTGTGTTACCTAAAAACTGCATTCCTCGTAGCCAATCACAATCGAGAAATTTTTTCATGTATATTATTAGTTTTCTGATAGTGGTCTGCACATGTCCCATTTTGACAGCTGTCAATTGACTTTAATTTGGCTTGCGCATATAACTTTAAACTAATGTCAGCCAACTGAAAGCCCTAGGGCGTTGAAACGCTCATACGCGCTCTCTGGTTCAGCTGTGATCCGGAGTAGGACTGGAACTAGCTATAGTTCGCATTTCGCTCTTGGTCCGCTGTCATGACAAGAAAAATGGCGCCGTCTAGCTGAAGGTAGAATTAATCACAAGCTCGCAGGTCTGCTCCCACCTAAAGCTGAGCACCATAGGCAGCTGCGCAGCAATAGAAAGTTTAACGTGCCAGTGTGCAAGACTGATCGTCTTAAAAAATCTTTTATTGTTAGCCATAGCCTAAGAATGTAAATAAATTTGTTTAAGTATGTATATTTTCCTAACACAAGGTTATCCTAAGTGAAATGTTTTTGTTAGATTTGTACATTTTTATTATTATAGTTTTTTAAATCCATTTTACCTATAACTTGTATATTATACACGTAATTCAGTCTTCGGACTGCGAGGTGTTTCTTTTTTAATAAACGATTTATCTATCTATCTATCTAAGGTAGGTTCGGATTTATTGCTTTATATCTTTAGGTCACTGCAATCTATAATTAGATCTGATATTTGGCGTATTTCTATGCGATATACAGAAAATATTTAGGTGATATTTTATAGTTACTCTTATAAGTAAAGCTGTTTTTCGCCTTTTATGTTTATGTAGTGTCAAAATGGCCTATCGAATATTACAGGTTGAAGGTCGCGTTTTATCTTGCCAGTCAAAACCAAATGATAATAAACGGCTACAAAAAAATATGTAATGCTTTTATAAATTTTGTTTGTGCATGCAAATTTTTAGAGTGAACTTTTATGAACCTTTAAGGTTTTTTACTTCTGAAGTGACGACTTCATAATGGCGATAGCAAGGTTTTTGTTTTGCACGTCGGCGTTTAGCTTGTTAGTAAAATAAAATATTTCAGTTGCCCAATTTGCGATTTTTCTTTTTTTAATATACACTAAGATGGCAAATATTTCTTTTTAGCTACAGAACCGCGATCCAAGAAGGTTCTGGCTATCTTGAAAGCTCTACTAGAAAATTACATTCGAATGATCTCGTGTCAACGTCGTTACATAAACAACAACAAATTCTGCTTTACCGCGGTATAAATCTAAAGGTTGTATTGCATAGAAACAGAATGAAGCCTATGGAGAAATTTGCTTTCCAATCCCCACAAAGATTCCACTGTAAAATTAAATCATAGAATGTGTTTGTTATTATGATTTTTTGCAGGACAACAGTGATTGCCAGGCCTGAAAAGACTACTAGAACACACACTGAAAAATAAACGAGTTCATAATACCGTGAATAAGAAGAGGTCTTAATTTGATTGCAAGTATAATAAATTAAGACTGTAGGAAACTATTGGACCTACGGGGACCGGCACAAAATGTCTGTATTAATGGACAGGTGTAACTTACAAAGAGTAAAAGAAAATGACCAAAGAATAGTAGGGACCAACTCGATTTCCTGGAGGTGCCTTATCTTTTGATTGTACTACTGTGTAATATTTCTAGCATTATATCCTCTCTCTTAATATTATATATTGTAGTTACAAGGAAACAGTAAAGTATTTTTTGAATCAAGTTTGATTAAGCCTGGCTGCAGTTAATAAATTTAACCAACAATGAAATTGAATCATACTGGACATGAAGTACACAAGTGTGCTAGGGTTGCTGGTCACACTAAAAAGTTTGGTTTTCAATGGTTTAATAGCTGTTACAGGCCATTTGTATTTCATTTGTGCAAAATTCTGTATAATTTTCTTGTTTGCAATATACTCAGTTTGAATTTGTATGTTATATAAATGTTTTATGTTGTATCTGTAAGATATATACTAGCAATGTCTGGTTTTAAAAGACTAGGAAATGTTTAGTTTCTTTTAAGTTCCTTATGTCTTGCATGGGTAGCTTTCAGTGACCATTTCATTACAAAAAGCTGTTATAATATACTCAATCAATCCTTTGTAATTTATCACTTATTATTAGACAATTAACTTTTTCTTAATAGTTTCTATACACTTGTAAATTATTTTATTATATGCTGTTCTTTATTTATATAAGTATATATTTAACTAATAACTACAATAATAACTGAATCTAATGTAAAGATGAAGTCTCACCTATAATCCTTCATGGCTTCTTGAGACTTCCTCCCTTTTGGGATTCTTTTCAGTTTCGAAATGTGTATATTTCGTGTAATCTAACGTTTTTTCCTTTTCATTTATATGTAACATAGACATGAAAAAAATCAATAAATCCACAGACGGAAGAAAAGTAAGACTTTTGCAAGACGATCGAAGAGAAGGCTGCTAGTTTATACTGGAACATGTAAGAACAGCTTTCCCACAGGGGTAAAATTTTTACTCAAGTGGGAGACAGGCAGCAACGGAGACATTTAACACAAATACAGTTAATAGTTTCTTCTGTAGTTATTATATTAGTACTGAACATTTTGCAAACACGGGAACTTGCACGTAGATTCAATTAAATTTTTAACTTGTTGATTGCCTTGTTTGTATCTTTAACAGGCAAAAAGGTCAAGATGCACTGTGGTTTGCAGAAACGTATGGTTTACTGCCAGAATCTCTGTTGTTAAGAGGCAACACTGGATTGGTCCATGAAGTGAAAGTCGCAAAAGAACCAACACGTATACTAGATTTTAAACATTAAACAACTTCAGGTATGCAATACACATCTTTTTCATAGAAATGATTGTCTCTTTTCCATTTTCTTGGTAGGTAACCCTGAAAAAGAAAATATAGTTACACACGAAGAAAACGCCCAGCAAACAAGAAACCAGGAAAGTTTTAAAGGTGAAGTAGATTGCATGTACCTAAATCTAAAGGCATGAACATGTTTTAAAAAGAATTACCTTTTGGTAATTTGGAGTTGAAATTAGAATAAAATTTAAGATAAATTTTTGTCTATATTCTTTTCTAACATATCTATCTTACTATCTGGAACAAGACTGGTTATATGTTGTTGCATTTAATCTACCACAGACAAGAGTAGGCCTATGAGAAGGTGTCTTCGTCAGAGAAGGAAAAAATTAGAGCAGCACTTTTCATAATGGACAAGTTCTGGGTGTCATGGAAAGCATATCACGAGTTGACGTAGCAAGATAACAACCTCCCAAGAACTTACGTAGTAGAACGTGGAAATTTACAGCGGAAATCCTGCCCACTCCTGGGAAAAATGGAAGATAAGATCTTAAATTTATTGACAGGCTATGGGAACTTTGACAAAACCAGATGCACAAAAAGTGGGCCTTACACATCATCGCGTCAGCGAGTGAGGGATCAAGATATAGTGCCTGTGCGGTTACATACTCATGATGTAGGTGAAAAATTGGTTCCACCATATTGGAGGAGTGAAAACTGTCATACAACTCCTCGCGTCTTCTAGCAATGTCTTCCGTTTTGTCTTATCATTGGTTGTTCCAACAATTAAAAGAGGCGTCCAGACATTAGTTTTTGTAGAGTGCCTAAAGTAATTAATAGTTAAAGCGAGCAGACGGAAATTTGTTGACTGAATGGCGAACTAGACGATTAGAAGCCGTTAAAAGCCATCATGACTCGATGGAGAGCAAGCTTGAGAACGACCTTGTTTGTGGAATTCATTTTCACTCTGGAAATGCAGCTTCCCTCTGGGATAAATTCAATCCAGACTGGCTGCCTAGCTTGCATTTGGGCCACAGTAAGTTAAAACATTCAGTCCAATAAAAGAAACAACAAGAAAGAGCCCAGAGAATAGCAGAAGACGTAAATGCGAGAGGGAACATGAGGAACAGGATCAAGCTGTTATAGAAAAAATGTCTAGGGAAGATTAATCAGGAGCCTACAGAGATCGGAGATAAACACCCTCTGCTCTCTGTTGGGGCTGGAACCACCTACACCAGAATAACTGGATGAAAAGACTGCTGCACAAGCATTGTTGGCCTCCTGTTTCAGCTCTTTGAGGCTGATTTTCTTCTCCTTTACCACAAGGTAAGGCATTAAGTTATAAAAACTTAAGTGATTAAACCTTTCAACTCTAGATGACTTAATAAAGTTACCAAAATTGTCCATCAAATGGGAAATTAATACAGTATGTGATATTTGCCTTTACACTGAGCAAGGGATACCCATCCTCCACAGCAGGATGTAGGCTGGATAACCTGCTGCTATTCAGGAAATTAAATTATATGCAATCTACGAAAGGCACAAGGTTTTAGCCAGAAAGGTGTCCAGCCGTCCCATGGCCATGGATGCCCATTTTTAGAAGAAATACAAGGAAAAATCAGTTAATCTTTTATAATTTTATGGCACAACATGCCTTCTGGACGGCCAGTTTTCAATGTCTGGCTAAAAACCTACAAAGACATAAAAGGCTACACGTACTTATAATACTTGTGCAATTTGTGTTAAGACTTTAAATTATTTGGATAAAGTCGATGTACATAGGACTGTAGAAGACTCCAAATAAAGCATTGTCTTTTCTTGTCTATAATAATAAATTATTCATCTGACTTGAGGAAGTAATAATAAATTTGTACTCCTGTTAAGAGAGAGATTTTTTACATAGCCAAATGTTTCTGCATGATATTAACATTTCATTAATACAAGCAGTGTTGCAGGCGTAGCAGATCTTCTTTTCAAATTAATAGTGCAGTACACATTAGTATCAATCTTGGCATCCCCTCTTCCACACTACTACAAGTTATTGTAATATTATTACTATACCGTTTCTACGTTAAAATAATTTTTATCCAGTATATAATTGAATGTATGGAAACATTAATAATGCAGCCTTTAATATTGTTCAATTTTAAACATCTCCATGTTTAGACTTGTTAGAAGCCATGGAAAGTTGCTTGGAAATGATCAAGCATTTCCGTTTTTACTTGATGTTGTCTACAGCATTAAAGAATGCGTTTCACCTCACGCTGAGGAATTACATGCTCACACCCAGCCAAAGGGTTTTAACTTTGTCAGAGATGAGGAGGGACATTGCATAATGTATTACAGGAATTACTCACATATGAAATGGGAAGGCCCTTAACGACTGCTGAAGGTACGTGATTGATACATTGTTTTTCAGTTGAAATCAATGTCCAAAGTAACATCTGCAAATAAATTTGAATTAAGCATACTTCCAAATAAATAAAATTTTCTTTAAACCACACTACAGTATCCGTAAATTGAATTAAAGGTTACATGTAGCTGGTGCAGTTAACCATATCTTAAAGGCTGATGCAAAGCATGGAGTATTAATCAACCTGGACTAAGAAAAATGACATTCAAAACCAGTTAAATGTTTCATTGCATCAACTGTTTTCTGCCCTCGGGGAAACAGAAATTTGACCATGTTGGAAAAAATCTTTTAACAATTTCTTGGTGTCCAAAAAGTGCAGTTTATGACATTTTTCATATCTGTCTTTTCATGAAGTCCACACCAACCGAAAGACTCAACCTTGTGCGGCCCACACTGAACAAAATTGATGTGAAGGCTTTGAAGAGAGACCTCAAAACATTTGAGGAGCATTATCCTGTGGGAATCTCAAGAACACGGACTCAGTGGCTCCAGGATGTTGACAAACTTTTGGAGTTACCTACAGACTGGGAGTGACCTTTAGACATTCTGAAAAGGTGTTCCAAAGTGCAGAGGCCAGCAAATGAAGCCATCACCATTCCGGATCATTTGCAAGCTATGCGTGACAAAGAAACAGTGAAGACTCCACAGGTGTGGTTGTTTGTTTATGGCAAGTGGTGCTTAGTACATGTATTGTGAGTTAAGCGAACACACAGGTTTAGCACACGGGCACAGCTTACATGTACCGTATAGATTTTTTAAGCTAGGACCTGGTACATGTGTTTGTTAGAATGGTGGAAATATTAAACCGGCCTCAGGTGGTGCATACATGAGAAAACGTGCACGGGAGGGAGTTTCTTACCTTGGTGACTTCCTGATTTCATATAACATTTTGGTTGTGCATTAAGGGGCATGTATACACCCCCTGAAACTTCACTGTACATGCACGTCTGCATACATGTACTTGTACAAATGAAAATCAGTTATATTATCTTTCTTATGTTTATACAATATATACACATGTACATGTAATTACGTTTCTGTGATCCATGTAATCCCTAAACATTCAACCCATTCAACTAAGCAGTGTGGCTTTGGATACTTCAGATCTACACTGGACGATACAGGCCATTACGGGAGCGGGAAAACCCAGTGGAAGCTGTTGATGACTGCTTGGAAAAGATTGAGGTGGAAAAGTTTGTTGCAGTCCACCTTGCCAATTATGATAAAGTGCCAGTAATTGGAAAGGTTCTGGAAGTAAGTGAAAGTATCGTCAAGATCCACTACTGGAAAGGATCTTTTATGGGGAAGTGGAGTCCACAAGATGTGCCCAGATGGCGGACGCCACGGATTGATGAGCTCCCCAAAACAGAAGACAACAAACTATAGCCATCCACCAGGAAACATCTCCAAGATGAGTATGCTAAATTGCAACAGAAAGATTAGCATTGCTTGTCACATTACCGTAAATGATCAGTTAAGCACCGCAGTGCATATTTCATTGTTCCCGTTTTAGGAGCAGCGCTTATTTCAACTACGGCTAAAACAATGAGTGGAGTGAGGCGGGCATAAGGTACGCTCAATTTAGTCTAAAATATGTACAACTCAGACTGTTTTATTAACCCGGTTTCCACAGTCTTGCTAGAGTAAAACTTTAGAACTCACCAGTTGGTCAAGGTCTTATTATTTTTCAAGTGATATGGTTTTGATATCTCTTTATATCAACTGCCATAAAAAAAAGAAGGGGCGTTTATTGGTAAATACCCAAATTAGCACTGCGGCGCTTATTCGAGTAGCGGCGCTTGTCTTGTTGGCGCCAAATAAAGTGTATGTATTTATACTAACTCTGACAGAGTTAGGAAGTGGATTCTGCGGTGTTACTAAGGTCAGTTGTAAAGTTTGAGTAATCTTGCCATTTTTGGAAATTCTGAACTTTCTTGACCTCTTCGGTACAGTGTTCATTAAATTTATAGCTATTTTATTGTTGAAGTCAGTGCATATGTTACAGGTTGAATTTGATTTCAGGTTACATTTCTTTAATTACTCATGAATAAGGGTTAGGAAACAGAGGGAATTGAGAATCAACATAGACTAAATATCAAAATTAACCTGAAATCAAATTTGAATTGTAACACATACATCAGTGCAGTACTTGACTGTTAATTGTTTACAATTGCATATTATACAGTAATAGACCGCTGCGAAAAAGCTTGTTCTTTGTCATTTCAAGATAATCTGAGTGTATGGAATCTGTTAAGAAAATTATGATATTGTAAATTATTTCAAATTAAGTAGTGTTATCAAGAAAAAATATTTTGATCAGACATTGCTCTGAGGCAGGCAGCAAGAACTAAAACCTGTCTTCAGTGGTGCAATTAAATGTGCCTGTACTTGATGTAACACTAGCGATTGAATAAAGTTTATACATCCTGTATCGTGGAACAATCATTTCCTTGCACTTCTTCAGAATCATGAGTTAACTTCAACCTCAGATGTTGAGACATTTCACTGCTTTGGGACCAGAGAGAAATTCTGCTTCCATGACTGTATTCTTGGGGGTTCATTAATCTCCTGTGTTGATGGGAAATCGGAAATTCTGGATCCTTCCTTTATTGTTTGGGGGGTCAGAAATTCTGAATCCTCTCCTGTGTTGTTTGGGGGTTAAGAAATTCTGAATCCTCTCCTGCGTTGTTTGGGGGTTAAGAAATTCTGAATCCTCTCCTGGGTTGTTTGAGGGATCAGAAATTCTGAATCCTTCCTTTATTGTTTGGGGGTCAGAAATTCTGACTCCTCTCCTTTGTTGTCTGGGGGGTCAAAAATTCTGATTCCTCTCCTGTGTTGTTTGGGGATCAGAAATTCTGACTCCTCTCCTGTATTGTTTGGGGGATCAGAAATTCTGACTCCTCTCCTTTGATCTTTGGGGGATCAGAAATTCTGAATCCTCTCCTGTATTGTTTGGGGGATCAGAAATTCTCAATCCTTCCTTTATTGTTTGGGGGGTCAAAAATTCTCAATCCTTCCTTTATTGTTTTGGGGGGTCAGAATTCTGACTCCTCTCTTGTGTTGTTTGGGGGATCAGAAATTCTGAATCCTCTCCTGTGTGGTTTGGTGGATCAGAAATTCTGAATCCTTCATTTATTGTTTGGGGGGTCAGAAATTCTGACTCCTCTCCATTGTTGTTTGAGGGGGTCAGAAATTCTGACTCCTCTCTTGTGTTGTTTGGGGGGTCAGAAATTCTGAATCCTCTTATGTGTTCTTTGGGGGATCAGAAATTCTGAATCCTCTCTTGTGTTGTTTGGAGGATCAGAAATTCTGACTCCTCTACTTTTTTGTTTAGGGGATCAGAAATTCTGAATCCTCTCCTGTGTTCTTTGAGGAACCAAATAAAGTTGAAATAAAGAATAGGAAATTGCTTGGAAGAATTTTACGATTCCTGGCAAACAGGGAGACGTTCCCTGTGAGTTTTAACACCAAGTTAAGATTAAGAGGAAACTGCAAAAATCGTCTTTGGAATTAAATGGAAAAAATGAATTTCCGTGAAAGCTCTAGGTTTCACTTCCAGCCAATTTTACACTCACTTCCAGCCGAACTTTAAAACCTTCAACGTAAGAAAAACTGTTCTCCGAGACAGGTTTCTATTTTAAACGGAAAAAGCAGCCTGTTTTGAGGTGATTCTCAGTATTCGCTCTGAATTTTACCACATTTTAGTTCGGAAGGCGTTCTGGAAATTTACAGCACAAATCCTGCCCACTCCTGGAAAAAATGGAAGATAAGATCTGAAATTTATTTACAGGCTATGGGAACTTTGACAAAACCAGATGCACAAAAAGTGGGCCTTACACATCATCGCGTCAGCGAGTGAGGGATCAAGATATAGTGCCTGTGCGGTTACATACTCATGATGTAGGTGAAAAATTGGTTCCACCATATTGGAGGAGTGAAAACTGTCATACAACTCCTCGCGTCTTCTAGCAATGTCTTCCGTTTTGTCTTATCATTGGTTGTTCCAACAATTAAAAGAGGCGTCCAGACCTTCGCTTTTGTAGAGTGCCTAACGTAATTACTCGTCACGGCAAACTGATGGAAATTTGTTGACTCAATGGCGAACTAGATGGTTAAGCAGCCATTAAAAGACGAGATGACTTGACAGAGAGCAAGATTGAGAACGACCTTGTTTGTGGTATTCATTTTCATTCTGGAAATGCAGCTTCCCTCAGGGATAAATACAATCCAGACTGGCTGCCTAGCTTGCATTTGGGCCACAGCAAGTGAAAACGTTCAGACCAACAAAAGAAACAACAAGAAAGAGCCCAGAGAACAACAGAAGACGTAAATGCGAGAGGGAACATGAGGAACAGGATCGAGCTGTTATAGAAAAAATGTCTAGGGAAGATGAATCAAGAGCCCACAGAGGTCAGAGATGAACACCCTTTGCTTAGAAGTGACTTTATGTCTGTTGGGGCTGGACCCACCTACACCAGATTAATTGATGACACTGAGAAGACCTCTACATAGAGAAACATTTCAAGATTCTATCCCACCTTTGTTGAGGTGTCAGAGATTCCAATCTACAAAGCAGCTTCCATAACAGCCCATGGTACGTGCTATAAATGTGATCTCAACACAATCTTTTTAGGAGAAATGAGATGGAAATGCAGTATTTGGCTCATTACAGAAGATCTGGCTATGCAGTACATATATTTTGTTTGGACTGAAACTTTACGATACTGTTGATTTTATAGCAGGTCTAAATACTTCAAATCAGGGATGAAAAAATCCTGAGTGGCTTGCTTACCTTAGAAACAGGACCTCTTAATGTCATCTGTTACGCATTTGTGTAAGTATGACGAAAACATGTATGTTTGCCTCAGGGACGATCCAATGCACTTTTGGGTAACTAAGTTTGTTTGGGTAGCAAACAGTGTTTAAGATGTTCTAGATTTTCATTAAATCAATATTTTAAACAGGGCATATAATTAATGTTATGTAGGTGACTAGCGTTATAACTAAGCCCTGAGCCCTTAATTGAGAACATAAAATAAAAGGAATTATTCCAACAATAACTCCTTGGAAATGAATACCACTCCTCTGGCGACATTTGTTCTTGCCAGAAGAATTATCTTATTCTTGCTTCATTGTTATAAAGATAAGGATTCTTACAACTAGAGTAAAGCATTTGAAATAAAGGCTTGTCACTCCTAATATAAAGCTTTCCTTGAACCTAAGAGAACAATTAGTTTTGAAAACAATGACAAGAATGGATTTGGTTGCATCCTCTCTAGGATCACCCTATAGCGACTAGATTAATATATACACAAACCCAAATAGGTGTAAGCAAAACGCCCACTCGGGATGTCATGTTCTTTTTGAAATGTATGTTTCTGTCTAAGCAATCTGAAAACAATATTAATATTTTTTTTTACTCTGTCACCATTATTTAAGCCTACTTAAGATGAATTTTAAAAGTAACTCTTTTCAATTTCAAATTCTTTGAAATTTTGAAATGTTGTTAAACGTCTTCAAATTCCCAAAAAAGAGAGATAAGTCAATTATACCTGTCAAGAACAACATGGTGGCACTGTTCAGGAAGGACATTTTCGATGTTACAAGATCCCTAGTTGGTTTGGACAAACTTTCTCCTGATGAACCAGGCGCTGAAGTTGACATTCAACAGGTCGTCAGTTGGGCAAACGGGGAAATGTGCCTTCGTGATCCCGTCCCTGATTTGGCGACCTTTAATCTGAGGCTTGATGGGCCTTCTTTCTGTGGTATATGCATTTACTTAATAGCTGTTGTAGCTAAGGTTCATGTTAAATTGCATTTATGCACAGTCGCAAGGCTATCAACATGGTGGACAAGAATGGCAGCTGAAGTGCAAGCTTACCATACCTCAAAACGAGACCCTATAATGTTTTGAATTTAAAAACAAATTTCCTGGCAATTTCATTTGCTATATCACTATTCTTCAATAATACCCTACTTCGGATTCATTTTTCTTGCTGGTGTACTTGCATTTGTTCATAACAATTTGGCAGTTGTATTTCCCGAAACCATAGTGTAATGTTTTCCTTTTGATTTTTGGCTCGAATCAAATTTTTTTCTTGGCACATATGCTTCATACAGGAAAAGACCAAGTGAGAATGGGCTAACTCCATTAGATGCTGATCATCGTTCATCGCAAAGTGCAAATTCAGTATAACCACTTGCCATAGCAAATTGCCGAGAAAAGAGGTCAGTTTTCCACTAACTTGTTTGTGGACATATTCTCTCTGTATGGAACATAACATTATTTTAAAAGCTCATTTTTGCCCAATTAAATTCAACCTTTTTCTTTTGACAGTTGCTCTGTTCTTAATTTGCTTGATTTTAAAGTATCTGATGGCTTATAATGTGTTTTGTTACAAGAAGGGAGGATATCTAGAAACTTTTGCAAATGTGAAAAAGCACAATTAGAGGAATTAAAGAAACATGGAATTTTTGTTGATGGAAAACACTACCTGTCCCTTTTAAGGGTAGCATATACTTTTACTTTAAAAAAGCAATTTTTCTTTATTCATCTTTACATGGATTCTAAGTATCCAAGAGTGAGAAGGCTATTTGATAATGCCATGATGTTCTAAAACTTCCAAGAGCAGATTGTGAAATGCAACAGAACGCTAGGTGTTTTGCCCGTGTCTCTCCTATTTATTCTCTACTATGCGTTGTGTATTAACTTTGTTAATTTGTCGTGAGTAAAATTATCAAAAAAAACATTAACCGAAACTTGGATATGAAGCTCAGATTGTAGTGAACCAAATCTGCCAGGGTATCAATTTGTTAGAAATCACTGTAGCGACAGAGCGAGAGAGGGGTTGGCATGTATAAAGATCATGTTCACTCACGTGACCAAATCCCTGACAACAGTTGCTACACCGCCATATTTGTGTATAGATATGCAAACAAATCAACCACGTCCTTCTAAAAAAGATGGTTCTGTGCTTGATTGTGGGCTGCAGAAATAAAAGTGGATGGGATTTGGGATTTGTTCACACCTACACACAATCGGAAGAGTTTAATTACCCATTCAACACACCTAACATTCAACCTCCCTTTGATCGATGGGAATTTCAAAATGACAATGTGAAAGTTAATTTTTATACAGGACTTCCATCAACGGCTTGGAAACTAAAATTTGATAGCATTTTGTTTTGAATGAGGGTATGGGCATGATTTTCATTTGAACATGCCTAGCGAGCGTACAAATCGCCTCCACTCTGAGGATTAATGAGAGAGGGAAACTTTTATGTATTTAGGCATGACAAAATTCAAGGGACCATTGGTACTTAGAAATAACATCTCCTAGGCATGGAAAAAATGGGTTTGTGCCCTCGCAGCCCAAAATTGACCTAGCTAAACTTAGGTCCCAGATCTCTCGCAGGGCTGATGATTCATTCCTAGTTTTTGCTCGTCTGGTTTGGCATGCCGGGCATGGCGATCGTGAAGCCAGTTGGGTTTGGCATGGACAGCATGCTGGGCATGAAATTGGCATGGACAGCATGCTGGGCATGAAATTGGCATGCCCAGCGTGACTGATTTTGATGTTTGCTCCAGCATCATATCCTGAGAATCACATAATCGCCAAATATATCTTAGGAAGCTTGAAGTTACTGGTTTCATGACTGGCAGTAAACGCGGATTATAACAAAAAAGTTATGTTTGTCATTATGTATGTCACAGGATCGACTGGCAAAACTGAAGACAGAAGTTTTTAAACAAGCTGGTAAATAAAAAGCACAACAAAACAACATGATTCATGCATAAAAAATACTTCACTTGCAATCAAAGATCAATTAATCCTTTTATTTCAAACCGAAAACATTTCTGGGTCCAGATTTAAATTTGATCGCGGAAAAGCGTTTTAAACAACAAGATAACAAATCTTCTCAGTATAAACTTATCCATGCTTAAGTTGTACTATCGCGTCGGAATGTTTCTCGGTCAACAGCATTAAAAGACTGGTGAAAATTAAGCTTACCAGGTCAGTCAAGTCAGTGCGAGAGTATGACTAATACTGCAAAGACGTTCTGATTTGGTGAATTTGGACTGTCTTCTCAGATAGATTTTGCTTAGGTTTTCAGTGCGCTTCTTGTCGGCTATGTGAATCTCGCAAACTGTTTTACTCCTTGCTGACAATAGTCCTTTCAGCAACGTCATCTGCTTTATCCGAAGATACCCCGAGCACGCACGAAATCGGCAGAATTTCTCCAGAAGTGTTTTCGGATAACGATGAATCTAGTTTGTTGTACCGTGGCAGTTGTGGCGTCATGATGTCGTCATGTCTCCTCGCGCTTGTTTGTCTTTTTTTTCTGCGGTGCATGGTTGCCTGCATGTTCGAGATGTTGGCGAATGCTGGACAAGAAATGGATTCTGCGAGAGACTGTAAGTACAAGTTTAGCATTAATTTGGTAAAGAATAAGCCTGAATATCGAACAAATCCCGTGAATTATCCTTTTGGCATTCATTTTTTTATCTTGCTGTTTAGCATGCCTAGAGCTCTCCGGCATAAGTGGTTGTCAGCTCTTTCACTTCGGATTGTTTCTGTTTGTACGTCTTGTAATCTTCTTCTGCTGTTAAGAAGACTAGAGAAAACTTCAAAAATATAGAAACCAAAGTTAAGAAATGTGAGATCTAATTTTATAGCTTGAGCATAATTATTTTTGGCACCTACGGTCATATTTTTTGTACTGGTAAGGTTACTTATTTTTTCTGCATAGTCTGACTGTTGTTTGAAAGACAATCAAACGGATATTACAATCACTTTTTGAGACAAAATAAAATATCCGTAGATCAAATGCCAGAATTAGAATTGGATTTCGCTTTAAAAAAATGAGCATGCCACAAGTGTCAATGCAAAGTTGTACACAACTCAATATAAGCAGTCTGTGAATGTGCGTTTGGGTCCACAAAACTAATTTTTCTTTTGGACGTCTCATCCAAGCAAAGGACTTATGCCTTACATTGTTTGTCTGCGAGTGTACTACAAAATGCTTTACTACAGTACGCTTCTGAGAGGCGACTCTGGTAAATTTATAGGACGCTAAAATGCAAAAAATTCTAAGCTAAACAACCCGGCTGGGTCCGATTTTTTAATTACAAAATGTTCACGTTTGCCGGCTCTACTTTAAGTGAACATGGTTTTTGAAATGATTTTGTACTATTTTAACCCAAAAATTATGATTGGGTTATAAAGCTTTTAAAACGAACGAAAACTAAGCTCATAAACATGTTCAATGTAAAAAACTAAGATACAGTCGCTTTTTCAACTTTGCTTTGTGGGCCGAAAAATTTACCTTTACGCAAAAACAAAAGCAGACAATGAGGCTTCTATTTCTGAGAATTTTATTTGATCAATTTAATGTCACTAGCATTGTTGTCGTATAATTATATAAGCTTTTAATTTAATAATTTTGATGCTTTATAAACTTCTCATTTGAAAGCTTCACTTTTTTTATACATCGATTGAGAAACAAATTTGCCCTCGTTAAATCCTATTTTATGACCAGTTTATTAGAACTCTAGGTAACATGTGAAATGATGTAACAGGACAGGCTTTAACCTTTGGTCCTAACGTATTTTTTCTTCACAACCCCTGATCATGTCAGTTGAAGGGCCATGAGAGAATATCGCCACAAAGATGCGAAAAATGTTTCGCTGAGTTTCCTTTACATATTCTGGCTTTATATGGGTCTACACCTTACCTGCTTAAAAATGAAACTGTTGTTCAAGTGTCAGTCAAACTCGGCATAATCTTGACTTGCAAACCCAAATGCAAAGGTTTATTTCGCCGTAGAAAAGCGTCGAACGACACAATGTAAATTGGCTAATGTGAAAACACGTTTCTTTCACTTTATTTACTATGCATTTATCTCAATTGCACACTCTTGTGAAATTAGTCTCAGACAATATAGTTGCGACCTTTGACAGACTCAACAAGCCAGTATGAAAATATGTTAAGAAAAGCTGAGGTCTACATGTTCTATTTCTTTTTTTCATATTGCCTTGCATTTGTTAACATTCCATTTCTTTTTTGCTACAGGTACCTTCCAGACATGACGAGGAGATAATTACTTGCCTAGAGAGCAATTCTTTGATACTGTCTGTCAGTTATTACTGACTTACTTTGAGTTAAAAACAAAGAACACAGACACTGGTAATGAAACATAAACAATAATTCCTGGCAAGCTTACAAAACAAGAAAGAGGAACTCAGACTCCTTATCAAAACGTGAAACAAGATAAAAACAGCTTTTTTAACGTAGGGAAAATTGCGTTAGAGAGAGTTGTAATTGCAACGTTATATTCAAGCATCATAATTTGCTAAATAATGGACAGTGATTT
>CALNXK010000178.1:885000-895000 GCA_942486035.1 Porites lobata | reverse complement strand
TTTGTCTTTTTAGGTGAAACGCTCCCTTGCAAATAATGGAAGACCAAAGGGAAAGCCACAGTATTATCTCCCAACTTGACACAAAGGGT
This sequence comes from Porites lobata, assembly GCA_942486035.1. Classification (NCBI taxonomy): domain Eukaryota; kingdom Metazoa; phylum Cnidaria; class Anthozoa; order Scleractinia; family Poritidae; genus Porites; species Porites lobata. Next base: position 894,911 of record CALNXK010000178.1, on the reverse strand, counting down.
TTTTTTTCACCGAGTTATAATTGGGAAGATGTGGAACCTGACCCAAATGTTTACTGTGATTTTCCAACGTGCACGAGAAGAGATACAAGACCTGTCATGACATTGACCTGCTTCCACTGTTTTCATTAATCTTGCATTTCATCGCGTGATTGTTGCCCAATCTGTCTGGTTTCATTGAGGAAAAAGGTGGAAAAACTGGTTAACACATTCAACACTGGACTTCTAATTTCTAACAATACTGCTGCTTTCGAAAGTAATGAAGACATTCACAAAGAAGAAAGAATTAATACACAAACAGCCATGAGTGTGACAGAGGCTCAGGCATTGTCGGATCCCCTAATGATAACTCACAGGGGATCCCCTAACGATAACTCACGGGGTACGTCAGGGGTCCATATTAGGCTAGATGCTGTTTACACTCTATATGAATGACCTTCCTACTGTAACTAAGTTTAGTAACATCGAATCCTATGTAGATGACTCTAAGATTTACCTATCGTGTGCGTCTAAACATATCCACTCTTGTATGCAACAAGTCTCTTGGAAGGAAGGAACTTGAAAATATTGCCGGTTGGTGTTGCGCAAATAACCTGCTTATAAACCCGGAGAAAACTAAACTTGTGCTCTTTGGAACACGGCAACTTGTATTAAAGCTACCTGATGTCACTGTATCCTTCCTTGGACAACAGCTATGCCCCGTCTTGTCTGCCAAAGATCTGGGTGTTACCCTGGACTCTGGCTTAACATTCAATAATCACATCTCATCATTATCGTCATCCTTGCTATCTAGTTTGTGTCAAATAAGTAGGGTCCACCACCTGTTTTCCAAAGAAGTTTTGTATATAACGATCAACTCTGTTGTGTTTAGTAAATTATTTTACCGTTCTGCTGTATGGGCTGGTACCGATAAAAAGAACATCTATAAACTACAACTCATGCAGAACTTTGCTGCCCGTATACTAACTGACACAGGGAAATACGATCATATTACCCCGGCCCTGAAAGCTCTTGGCTGGCAGACTATAGAGGAGCAACTTTGGTTGCGGGACGTGACAATGATGTACAAATATGTTAACGATTAGTGCCAGCATATATTAGCTGTAAAATAGGGAAGCGATCCAGTGCGTACACTTACAATCTCCGCAACAGTGAAGATCTAAACCTGCCAGGATGCCAGACAGCGGCTGCCCAGAGTGGCTTCTTTTATAGGGCAGCAAAAGCGTGAAATAGTCTCAGTAACAACACTAGAACTGCCCGATCATTAAGATCATTTAAAAAGCATGCAAAGGCAGAATTAATGAAGAAATACGATACCGGTATACATACCATAGTATATTATTACTTTGTTAGTTATTATTAGAAGTAGTAATTTTAAGTTGTTATTTATATATCAAGAACATGTATATCATTAGTCTTAGTTGTATTATATATACATATTGTAAATTAATTCTCAAAAGCCCCTCGGGGAGAATTAATAAAGGTATTGTATTGTATTTTATTCCTCAGCAGAATGGGCCGTGAAGGTTGACAGCAGAGTGAATAGTTATGTAGCAATCCCTCCTCCATCCCATCCAAACCAGAATCACTCTTCAGCTCAACCAATGGTACACGAATCCGACTCAACCTCATCTCGAGTTCTCACACCCATTACCATCCAACCCTATCATGATCGTAATGTAACCTACTGGTCTTTTCCACATATCAATCTACAATCCTTGGAAGAACTGGAAGTAATGCATGCACATTTCTTGCCCTTTTGTTTAGCAAAATGTTTTTACACCTAACGTCAACATTCCAGCAACTGGGAGTCCACTAAGCCAGGCATGGGTCTATCAGATGGTTGTGCAAGGCATTTTGGCTGTGAGGTCTATCTATGACTCAGTAACGAGTATACCTCTAACATTTGGTGCGTTGGAGGCACTTCAAACCCCTACGGTTTTGAATATCACTGGAAATACTACTGTGGGACCTGAACTGCCTGTTACAATTGTCCCTGAGACGAATCCCACAGCTTCTTTGCCTTACTACTGGAGACAGGCTCTAGCCAAGGGGCGAACAATATCAGTATTTATTTTACATTCCAACACAGTTCTCTTTATTCTAACAACACAGGGAATTTTTTTTAGACAGTCATTGTCATGGGAACAGTGGGGCCCAAGTTGCCTTTGTAGACTGGCAGCTTTCATTTGAACTTCTCTCTTGGTTAAAGAGAATTAATGGCTTTCAATACAAACTTGGAACTGTCACCAACATCTGGTGCCCGATATATTTGTACCATTTCAATATACAAGCGTTTGACGCCGTCACAACCGTCGCAACAGAGGGGTAGACTGGACTTGAGCTGATTTCTTACCCATGATACACTGACGCACAAGGTAATTCTGACTCAACGAGAAAGGCAAAACGTCAGAAGAGTTCACTGCCTTTTTCTATTGAAATTTTAAGGGAAGAGGCCTTTGCCGGAGGAAGAAATGAATTAATTGGATCGAAAATTCTAACCAATATCTCCTCGATTAATCTTGATCAAGCAGAGAATGTATCTGAAGACGTTGTGCTTTGTGCACTAATCGTGAAATTTGGTATAACTCTCATATTTGCCATTGCTGGTGTTGCTTCGTCTCTCCGGGTGTTGCCAGATCTCTTTCACAAGGAAGTTCTAAAAGTCCTTTTTCCAAATGTGGATGTGGCTGACCTCTGTTGCCTCTACAAGTGTGTACAAAAGCTGTAAAAGCTCCCGTGTTTCAATGATCTTGATCATCCACCCCACGTATTCTCTCCTCCCTGTGATAGATGTTTACGCCGCCAGTCACAGTTGCAAGGCTACAATAGACCTAGACTGCGAGCAGTCTCTTATTTTCTTCAAAGTCGATGGGGTAGGACATGCGAGCCGCAAGAAACGAGGGCGTAAGCCTGAGACGGAAGAAAAATAAGAGACTGTTGACTCTTTTGATCTGTCTGGGGATATTGAAGCTGCCATGCTAATCCAATTAACTAATTAATACCAACTCTACTTTCACGGGAGTAACTTGAGCTAATGTAAAAATAGACCATTGCATGAGAGACGTGCGTACTTTTTTACCTTATATAAACTAAAATTTTGTACATGTCCTTCTTGCGAAATGCTTATCTTTCCAAATACAGCATGGCTAGTTCCACCGAGTTACGCAAAGAGAATCCATTCTTTGATGGCTGCTTCGAAAGAAACACCTAAGAAGCTTGCTTTTGCAAGCAATAGTAACAAAGAATCATTTCGAGGCAATTCATGTCGTCTTTGCAAGTGTGATTTAAAATACAAGTTGGTAATACTACACGGCACATATCTACTGAAAATCTTTTTAATACCCCTGGCAAGAAAGGTGTTGAAAAAAGGGCTTTGGATAAGCTTATTCACGAAGACTTGGGTGTTACCGTCATCAAAACTCCGGAATACTCGTGCAGAGTTGCTCCAAATGTGCCTTGAAAATACGAAATGACGTCGAGCGATTATGTTTCGTGAAGGAAAATATAAACCCCCGACAACCAATAGCGATTGCCGCTCAAGAAGAAGATCTGAATATCGGAGAAACCAAAGAGCAACAACGCTGGAAGAGAATGTCGAAATCTCCGTCCCCTGCTGAGAAGGCAAAATCAGCCAAGATTCCTTGCACTGAACAGCAACTAACTCTTGAACTGAAACGAGGTTTTAGGGTTAGAAAATCTTTCTCATTCGGTCAAGAACCAGTTGATTTAAATAGCGATTCTCAGAAGGAGGCGGCAAGATTGCGTAGCATGGAAATTCATAACAGTAGTCAGGAATTTGAAGACTGAAGCCCTTGCGAAGTAAAAGTAATTTATGACAATGCAGATGGCAAAACGTTTGTGTGAACCCCGAATGATAAAATCACGCGAAGCTTGATTAAAAACATTCTTTTACAAAAGTGGAAAAACGCAGCGTACATTGTTTTCAAACACCCAGATATGGAGCCGTGTCTTGTCCTCCAAAGTGCCTAGCGAGTTTAACTATTACTGCCAAGGCACAAACTCGATTCTTAAAGGCACTTCACCCAAAGAACTCACAGCGTACTCGAATCGCTTTGTCACACAAGAAGTGAAGGTGATATGTCCCTTTTGGCACGCTAGCGTGGTCGGGGCCTGTGGGGTACACAAGTCAGAAGAGAAAGAGATGAAAGCAAGCAATGCGATTGCTCTGGCGACATCAGCAACTTCCAGGACGCGAAACCAAAGAATGTCTGCTCTCGCGAGTTGTATTTCCGTAATTCTTCTTCTCAGTGGTGCGAAAACCCAAGACTTCACCCGACTGAATAAATTGGGGGTTTCTATGTCGCACAGGCAGAGTATTCGTCTTCAAACAGCTATGGGACATAACTTCAATGGCAAAGTGCTGCAATGGAAAAAGAATCGAGAGGAAGTTTTGGGTGCTATGAATCCTTGTCATGAAGTTATGTCCAAGCAAATCCCCGTGTTCCCAGAAGATGCCATGGAGTTGGAGATATGGTGTGACTTGTCTGAAGATACCCTCAAATTGTATGAGTTCTTCACACCAGGCGCATACAGCCTACTCATGGAAGTGAGAACCTTCAAAGCTAATGATGATGATGACAGCTGTGTACCAGATTCCACAATCCAGGGGGTGCTGTCAAAGCTAGAGGGCCGAAAAGTTCCAAGGTATAGGTAAGGCACAACATTAATAATTTTTCAATTTATTCATGTCTATATATAAACCAATGTCAATACTGTTTTTGGCACTTCAGTCTTAAACCTTAAATTTTACATTTACTACATGTAGTTTAGGAGAAAAAGTGGAAATTAAGGTTTTACACCGGGTGGTGTATGGGGTTACTACAACAAGGAACTGGGTCAGAAGTTAGCCTATTTAACTTTACAAAAGTCTCCCTGAACAGTGTTATTGCTTTATCAACCTTGACAAGTGGGTTTTGACTTTCTTCAGTTTTTTGGAATGGAAATTACATATCTCCAACACATTTTCAGAAATAATCTACAACTTGCTACTTAACTAAGCCACCCTCCTTCAGAAAATTTTGCCATTGCTCATAATATGAGACTTAATCCAACCAAGTGTAAAGAAATGCATATTAATTTCCTACGCAACTCTAATTGTCTCATTAACCAAATAATAATTGGTGGCAAAGTCATCAAGCGTGTCAATACCTATAAGATCTTGGGAGTTATTATGGACAATGACCTGAAGTGGAACTGCCATGTTGATTACATTATTAAGAAAGCTTGTAAGAAGTTATACTCCCTTAGAGTTCTCCGCAGAGCCAGGGTGAGCCAACCCAACATCTTGAGAATATACCTTAGCACAGTCCGGCCAGTTTTAGAGTATGCTGTACCAGTCTGGCAGAACATCCCTGCTTAACTGTCCGAAGCCATAGAGCGAGTGCAAAAAAGGACGCTTAACATAATCTATCCCGAGGCAGAGTCATATGCTCATGCCTTACATTTAGGTAAACTAGATAGGTTAGATGATAGAAGAGCACTCTTGCGCTACAAATATATGGCGAAAATGAAGTCCCCCAGCCACTCTCTGCACCACCTACTTCCCAGCCCACTTCTGGACGCGCCTAACTAGACCTTAAGGCAGAAAACACAAAAGTGTTATCTTTTCCGGAACATGCAGGTCTGTAGAACAAAGAGAGTGGAGGACTTCTTTACATTAAATTTTTTAAGTGTTATTGTCAGAAAAAACCGGGCAATAGCAAAAGATCGAGGTCGGCCGTTTACCTTCGTGTTTTCACAGTATGAAAGCTATTTGAAAAGATTAACAACCATGGCATTTGGAGAAGTAGCCGTTCGATTGTCTTCGAGATATCACTATTTCGAGATTTTGGGACCTCCGGCGACCTAAAAAAGCACAAATTTTGGCTAACTTTGGGTGAAGTTAAAACATACTTGGCCAAACTCCCAATAGTTCTTATATTTTTTCCATAACACCTATCGCTTCGTTAGTCGACTGGAATATGTTAAACTTCCTTTGCTTAAATACTCTATTTTTTACCTGGTGCTAAAAATCGCTCCTGAATCGTTAATGAGCGTCACCCAAATTTCAGTCATTTTCAGTTGACTGTTTTACCGAGATGCGGCAGTTTATTTCAAAAGTAAAATCATTTCTAGATGGCTTATTGTGCTGTTATCAAAATCCAGTTTGTTTAAAATTGGTATCTAGCAGCAAATTGGAGAAAATGGCATGCGAAGTACAATAATAAGCGACAAGTATTAATATTTCCCGCCAAATTTTATAGCGCCACGTTTCGTTTTACTGTGATTGTGGTTCGTAAATGTCTTAAAATAGATTTTTACGACTTAAGAAGAGATAATTGAAAACTTTTATATCCCTAATTACAAGGAAAAACATTATAAATCACCGTATTGATAATAATCTTTTTAATAAGCAAGCGAAATCGTCAAAAAACGAAGCCCATTTTTCCCGCGAAAGTTTTAATTTATTTGTCACGCAGTACAATAAAGCCGGACTGTATTCTCAGTTCTGTGCTTTTGACGTTGGCCAGAAAACAAACTTAAATCAAATAATACCAAGAAAATTCAGAATTATCCTAATTAAATTACTTCATAGAGACACCCTGTTTCCATCGAACGCTAGAGTTGTCAAGAATTTAATGATCGGACATCACGACAGGTCGAAAACAGATCAAAAGATGAATTGTTCATTCAGATCGGAGGAATCGCCATGTGGCTTGCGTGGAGTTGGTACGGTTATTCTGCCGTTACTTGCCTGCAAAAGAGATATTACCTTTCATCTTCTTGGTCTGAAAATCAGCGTAAAACGTGGTAGAGGAAGCACCGAGGTCAGCGAATGGGGAAAATCATACTTAAGCCCCGCTAAAATATTTTTTCTTACCTTGAACTCTAATTTTACTGACAACATAAACTTTGCGTGCAAAGCTAATTGAAAGTACAAACAAACGTTTTGCTTCTAAGTTGTCGCAACACCTGTTGTAGTAATCTGTGCCAGAAGAGCCTTTTCATGACAACCAAAAAGTAAACTAAATTAGTATTGACAGTCTCTTTTTCTTTTGCAACTGTTTTTGATGAAAATCCGGGGGTTCGTAAAAACGAAAGTGAACGAACGCAAAGGGCAAACATAATTAGATTACAGTTTCTTCACAGCTGACACTCTTTTTATTTATATATTCACAAATGAGGCATAACAGAAAAAAGGATATGAAAAAAAAAATACAGCAAGTTGTTCAACAGGATAAAAAAGTATTAACCCAGGATAAATTAGTATTACAGTTTTACAGAAATTAACAAAAGGTTTATTTGTTATATACTGAAATATGGCCTTAGAAATGGTAATAAAATCAATTACCGTGAAGTAAACGCAAAAAAGTTACAACAGAGAAATAGTCTAGTCGGAAGGCAGGGTACCCATGCACCCCTAGGATATATTTTTCTAACTTACATTTTTGTAATCCTCAAGATGTCTTGAAAAAGAAATTCTATGTTCCCATCGCGAAATATTGTCCCAAGTCCTTTTTTTCGTGCTTTTTGTGGCGGCCATCTTGGCAGCCATCTTGGTTTTCTAATGAAACTTAATTGCGGACAATTAGTTTATCAAAAGAGGCAAATAAATAACTTTTATTTGCGTATACTTTTACTATAAAGAATACCTTTAAAGTATATACGTCCTTTTTTTGACAAATTAAATAAATTTGAAGTAAACAGTGAAAACAAATTATGATTTACGCTCAGAATAAAGAATAAAACTTAACATTATATTCAACTCAGTTTTTTATGATTACCTCTATTAATTTTTCCATTTTAAAAAAGGGCAACCACAGATTAAAAAGAATCTTATAAAGTCCAGAATTGGATCAAAGCGAAAATACTATTAAATAAGTCACCCTATTGCCTTCTTAAATCAGACTATGCTTCTAGTACTACAATCCTAATGTGAAACAGGCCAAACAGCACATGAACTTCTATTAACTGGGCCACTGTTTAATTTACAACCTCATTTGAAATGGTTATGCAGGGCATTTTTACGTATCGCTACTTCTTCTTTTCACTTTAACTTTTATTCTACACGCCTGTATATAAAACCGAAAAAAAATATATGTGAAAATTTGGATAGTTTGTACTTAAACTGCGATTTCATTTTGATACTAATTAAAAATGCGTTAAGTCATATTTTCATATTCTTTTAAGAAAGATTTGAACTATGTTTTGCACTTTTAAGAGTCTAAAAAAAAAATCACTGTTAGAATTTTAAGAGATGAAACGCAAAGGTAATAACGCTAATAGGCAAGACTTTCTTCACAAGCGGCCTGCTCTTCGCCGTATTTTACATGCGAGTGGCATTCATAATGGCGATTTCACAGCACTCAGTAATGTCAAGGGATCTGCTACTGAGAAGCTTTCCCAATTACATGAAGTTCGTGACAGGCGAGTTATGGAACCTCATGATTCACCGAATCGCATGGAAGATGTTTGTTTGCAGATTCCAGAGAATCTCGAGGGTGCAAATTTAGAAGCAATCTGCTATCACCTGTTACCAAAGGTTTACTAAAAACCAGGACAAGTTGAAGTCCAGTGTGACACCTAATAGTGAAGCCACAACAACAACACGTTCCCCTCGTAAATCATCATCCTCACCTGCTCCGCAGCTGTTTCCTCCAAATGCATTTTCTGTGAAAAGCTTGAACTGAAATTGTATGGAAAAACAGAGCAATGCATCAAGTTCCCAGTGTTCAAGAACAAAGACGGAGCTCTAAAGGAGCCTACTGGGAAACAGATTGAGCCTCGAGCCCTCGAGCTTGGCAATAGTCATCTTCATCGCAAAGTACAAGGGGAAGATTTGTTTGCACGAGAGGCCCAGTTTCACCCGTCCTGTCGCAGTTTATTTAACTTGAGGTATTTAAATCATCTGCGTGATACAGCCCGAGCCACAAAAGACGTGAAAAAACCGAAACAGATCAGAAGGCATCTGCACATCTGAAGGCATTCACTGCCGTGCTTGATTTTATTTAAGATTCCGTTATTGAGCAGAGAAAAGTTCTGTTGCTTTCTTCTCTACGTCTTCTCTACGTCCAAGAGTTGGAGAAAAATGTGTCCATATGAAGTAACTTAATCAGGATAAGTCTTCATTTTGATGGCATTGTTTGATTTAAGTTTGTTTTCTGGCGACCGTCTGAAAACTGAGAATAAAGTCTGGCTTTACTCTATTGCGTGACAAATAAATTAAAACTTTCGCGGGAAAAATGGGCTTCGTGCTTTTGACATTTTTAGTTGTTTATTCAGGAGATTGTTATCAAAACGGAGATTTACAATGTTTATCCTTGTCAATAGTGATATAAAAGTTTTCAATTATCTTTTTAGTGAAGTCATGAAAGTATAGTTTAAGATATCTACGAGCCACAATCACAGTAAAACGAAATGTGGCGCTATAAAATTTGGCGGGAAATATTAATACTTGACGCTTATTATTGTACCTTCGCATGCCATTTTTTCCAATTTGCTGCTACATACCAATTTTAAACAAACTGGATTTTGATAACAGCACAATAAGCCATCTAGAAATGATTTTACTTTTGAAATAAACTGCCGCAGACCTTTTGGGAGTTTGACCAAGTATGTTTTAACTTCACCCAAATTTGGCCAAAATTTGTGCTTTTTTAGGTCGCCGGAGGTCCCAAAATCTCGAAATAGTGATATCTCGAAGAAAATCAAACGGCTACTTCCCCAAATGTCACGGTTGTTCATCTTTTCAGATAGCTTTCATACTGTGAAAACATGAAGGTAAACGGCCGACCTCGATCTTTTGCTATTGCCCGGTTTTTTCTGACAATAACACTTAAGTGATTCAATTGTTATTTTCATTGTTATAACTGTAAATTACTATACTCTAGATAATAGTTGCCTTAAGATTG
>CALNXK010000178.1:765000-875000 GCA_942486035.1 Porites lobata | reverse complement strand
TGATTTCAACTGCTTCGTCATCACTGGTTGATGCAGTAGGTCTACAAGTGCTTGCACAGTGCCAAAAGTGTATCTTGTCCATGTCTTTCAATTTCCCAACCTAAATGGATTAAGTCCGCAGCAAGTAATAAGTATTCTTTCCTAGCTTTTGTTTCCTTTTTTGTTAAACTATCATAGAGTTAACTGTTTTTCTAACCATCAATAATTTCTACTTATATTTGTTTTAGAAGCTACAGTAAAATCCTGTTCTTCTGATTTTAGAAGATCTGACGAGTGAGTCATATGAAGTACTGTTTTTGTGGGGAATGATATTACCTTTGCCAGGCACTTCCTTATACTCTTTGACTTACGCCAAACATCCAAACTGTGGAATACTCCTTGAAACTCATCAGCTACAAGAAAAACCAAACAAAAAATTTGTTCATTTCTGGTTAAAATAGAAATTACCAGTAATCAATGTTGGAGGCAATGCAAGTTATACCATGAAGTATAAGGCAACAAGTTCATGCACGTTTCTTTCTTTTTTTATGCATGAGTACAGAGTAAAAAAGACTAAAATAATGAACAAAATTCAAGTGTATCAGTAAAGCAATATTGATACACCTGTTTAATTATTGCTTGCAGTATCTTACCAATCAACTTTTTTATTGTTGAAGAGGCATCAGTAACAATTTCAACTACGTTCAATATTCCTCTAACTCGGTGAAGGGCACTACGCAGGGCATTCTTTTCCATGTTCACTGATTCCAAATTTACATGACATTTGTCATTCACTTCAACTTCCAGGATGTAACCACTGACCAACTCCATCAGAAAATAGCATAAATTTTTAGCTGTATGGCCAGGCGAGTCACATTGGCCATCGCTACAGACAATAACTTCTTTATCAAAAAATTCTTTGAGAATTTGCTCTCTCTGCCACGACCACCACTCATTTACAACAGGTATTAGGTATAATCGCTGCATCCTGAAGAATGTGGCATCTGAAAACAAGGACAGACCCATAAATCTTGCCATTTTTTCAATTTTGAAAAAACTGTTCCCTGATAGTAGGATTGCAGCTGCTACTTGAAGATTGTTAGCATACATAGCATTGACATCTTTGGATGATGAAAATCTCCCTTGGTGACCAGATGGGCAATTCCAGTTGACAATCAAAGTTGGGCCTATTGTGTGATGTTTAAAACTTGCTTCATTTGCACAGCCAGGATGGCGGCAGCACTTGAATAATTCCAGGAGAATATCTAACGAACAAATCACTTTGGTTTCCTTAACCAGTGATATTTCTTCCTCCAGGTGGGCCTGTTCTTCTAGCCTGCCAAACTTGCAGTATTGCACTGGCACAGTAGTCGCAGGCACAGTACTCACAGGCACAGTTGACCCAGGCACAGTGGTCGCAGGCACGGTACTTGCAGGCACAGTAGTCGCAGGCACAGTGGTCACGGGCACAGTAGATACAGGCAAGGTAGACAGGTTGGAAGCAGACGGTGTGGGCAATGCGGGTGGCACTGTGCTATCCACAAGCCTTTCATTTCTTGACTCACTGTAATCATCTTCCTCACTCATCTCTTCATCATCTTCCTCTATGTCAGACCTATGTCAGATAGTATAAAAATATTTTTTGACTCAAATCAGTATTTTTAGTTTCATTATTTTTCTTCATGAAAAGATTAACAATAAATAGCTCACTATTGTGGTTATAAAGCAAATAAAGGGAGAGGTAAAGAATCAACCTTAAGAGGACACAGAAAAAATCTGAGCCCTAGCAGAGATTTGAACCCACAAGCATCCGTGTTCTAGATCAGATAGTTACCTAAAAAAAACTCAGCAATGGAGAGCAACAAGGTGATCATGGCCAAACACAAGATTGTAATATTATAATTCATATATCAGGTAGTTGCACATTTTGGTATATCACCTTAAAATCACATCATACAATGGTTGACAAACCCACACTGAAGAGAAAGTTACACGCAAAATGTCACATCTTATACCATATGAAGATCTTATCAAGCTTTAACCCGCCATCACAATGTAGCCAGTGTACTTATGTATTTTAGTAATAAGTATGTTATGTGTTTTATACACACTCACCACAATAAAAATAATAACATATTAACTTTAATAATAATTATTACACTGTAAATTGCAACATACATGTAAATGTTATTACTAGTGTATAAGTCCACCTTTCATAAACAGAAAAGTACCCCAAAATGAGGGAATTTAACTTCTGAGAAACTGCCTGAATCACTGAACTTACCCAATCTCAGATACTTCCGAATTGCCGCTCTCACTCTCACAGTCAATGAGATCTTCGTCAAGATCCTGCAAGGCCTCTTGTACACCATACATCACCCTTTCAAAAGAGACGGACCACTACTATTATTGGTTTTGTTTGGCATGTTCGTTGCAGGCAAGTTTCAAGGGTAAAGGTTCAACCAACACATGTATTTAGTTTACTAATAATTTTTACATGTAAGTTGTTATACTTACATTATTTTGACAGTTGGAATAACGCCCTTTACTGTATTGGTGGTTACATCAAGGAGCCCTAAAGTGTGACCGCTTTTGATTTATTCACAAATTTTATGTGCAAATTTAATCCAATCAGAAGCCAGCTGGAAACTGTCCTCGACCTCTGATCGGTTTATGTCTGCACGAAAGACATGGGGCTCCTTGTTGTAAATGGGACAAATATTAACATACAATAAGAAAGTCAGGGTCTCGGGGCAAAAATACAACCCCATATATTTATTACACGTGCGGCAATAATGATTTCATACCATTTGCACACAAATAGTTAATATGAAAAGAGTCAAAACATGTATGCATGAATGAATGAATGAAAACTTTATTTGTGTCTATGTTTTTAGCTATAAGCTAATGGGGGGCACAATGCAAGGGGTTGCACATAAATCGTACCAATATTAATATAACAAACAAAAATAATAAAGAATATGAATATTTCTATATTAAACGAATGATGTGAATAACCAGAATGAAACAATACATACTGTGGATTTATTTCTGTACTGTCACTTTCGCTGTCTGAAGAGTCAGTCAGTGTGGATGGACTCGCTTGCATCCTGGTACATCTGGCTGTGGAATGATACAAAGAACGAGGAAACTATATCAGCTTATATCGAATGTAATTTCAAGGCCTACAAGAATAACGAATATAAGTGCAACACTTATAGATAACATATTTGTTAATGACATAAACGAAAATTTTACATGCGGTTTATTTTTCACTGATATTTCTAATGACTTAATCTTAATCACTTGTAATCGGATGTAAAGGATAAACAAGCACTTTATCCAGGCTGAAAATGATTGAATATTTCGGGAAATACAAAACAAACTCACTGCAACTGACTGCATAAAGGAGTTCCACCCCGTTGGCTTCTTAATTGATTTTTGTTTTGTTTCTGCACAAGAAGAATGGGTTGGTTCTGGTTCAGCTGGCTCAACTCTCGCGCACGTGGATTGCTCCGCCATCTTGTAAACAACACTGCCCGGAAGTGACGTCCGAGCGTGCCAACCGCGTACAAGCTATTCACGAGGGCTGTCGTCTGGTCGGCTAGTTTTCGAAATGGCATCGACCGTTTCAAATGGCAACGACCGTTCTGAGAAATGGCATCGACCGTTTCAAATGGCAACAACCGTTTACGAAAGGGAAATTTGCTTCGCCGACGGTCATTTTGCAAACGTCTCTCAGGTCAGTTTGCAAACGTGTAGAAGTCAGTTCCCAAACGTTTAGAAGTCAATTCGCCACTGTTATAAGTCAGGGAACCCAACGTCAATTTTAAAATATCTGTTCGGAAGACCATTTGAGATCTAGAATTTTCGGAACTTTTGTTGTCAAATGTCTTGCTTGCCTGCCTGCCTCTCCTAGGATTTTCGAACATCTAAAAAATGGCATAATTGCCGATTTTTAACGGATTTTTACCCTGAAAAGGTCACCTACAATTTTCGGGAGCCTTTTTCTGGCTCAATTTTTCGAACAGGTAAGTTTTGGTCCCTATAATTTTCGGATCACTAGACTTTCAGCTAGGAAATCCGAACAGATAAATGAGATTTATTCCCAGCTTTATATGCTTTAATTTAATAAACGGCCACTCCCGTGGCCAAAATATCCCATAATGGGATTGTGATTATTTTTTGTCCCAGCAAACAGAGCTCACCCAAAGCGAGACTCCGCCAACACCAATAACTTTCGTAATATGTAAAGAAGCATGAAGCATAAAAAATATTCAGGGGATAAAAATATGCCTATATCTACAGTTTAAATACTAAAATACGTTCAATAATGCTATGTTTAAGTGGTTTTAACCTACATTCTTGTGGCGGCTGGGTTCCCTGTTTCGTTTGTTTTCCCACCTTTAGAGGTCATGTGACTTGTTTTTAGTTACCTTTTGATACGTTTCAGTGAGTGTTTGCAGCTTGGGCATTCACTCGAAGTAGCGACCAAAATTGATCGGTTTCGACGCATTGACGACTGTATTGTTTGGAACATTGTCTTCGTGTATTGTCATGATTCAAGATTGTAGCCGTCCTTGCAGTATTGGAAATAAAGGTCCGTGAACAAGAGTGAATTTCGTCGCTACAGTTACTTCGAACGCCGAGCTGCATTCAGATGATTTGTTGGCCTACGAGCACCGTTCTCAGACTATTTGTCCTATCTTATTGTGAATATTGGTATTTTGAGTCCTGGTGATAATATTTGGCATGCAACACTGGCCGTGAGTACTTTCTATGTTTGTATACAAGGGTTTTTGATGCCTTGTTGTTTTGTGATGTCGGTTTGGGATCTTTCGAGCGATGATGGCCGAGATACGGCACTCTATCTCACAAAAACTCCGGATTTGACACTTTGTGAACCTAAAGCCTTCTCTACCGCAATGGAAAACGAAAACGAGGAGTCTGGTTACGCTACAAAGCCAAACAAAACGACAAACTCGCCGCCTCTGGACGAAAACGCATGTGTTTCAGAGGAAATGTGGAATGGACAAGGGAACTCGGAATTGGATCAGACCGTTATCGATAAGAGACCTCGGAAACTAACTGAAAAGGGCAAAGGCTATTGCCTCGTGCAAAGGAAAGGAGAAAGAAATAAACTTAAACGAAAAATACAATCTCAGATTGCTAACATCAGCACGTTGTTGGGCCATGATAAGAACCTTGAGTTAATCAGTGATTTGTCTATTAAACTAAATGATCTGTTTGAGCAGTTTGGTGATCTACACGAAGAAATACAAGAACTTCTTACAAAGGAGGAACAAATTACGGACTCTGAGAATTATGATGACTTGTACCAAGAAATTAGACTCATTCGTGAAACAGTACAGAAGTGGATGATCGATGCCAATCAGCGGATTAGAGATGAGAAAATTGAAAGGGGTTCTGCCAAGAGCATCAAATCAAAGGGCTCTAGGTCCTCGAAGTTGTCAACCACATCCTCAAGGGTGAAGGCTCTCGAAGCCAAGGCAAGGCAGGCTGAGTTAGAGGCAAGGATCACACAACTTGATCAAGTCGAGGCTGCGAAGAAGGAAGCAGAAGGAGCAAAACTAATGGCCGAACGTGCAGCTGTGGCCGCTGTCAACAAAGTGTATGAAGACGCTATGAAGGAGGATGACGAACAATATTTGGGCTCGGAGGATCCTGACATCAATGATACAGCTGCCGACGATCAGCCTAAACCAAAGAAGTCTTCGTAGACCACTGAGCCCATACAAACCATAGATGAATCCAGAAATTTGAGGAAAACTGAAGCAGAAATTAAGCATTTGAATGATCCTGCTGAGAATCAGCTGGAATCAATAAGCGCTTTAGACCCTAAGGCACCGGAATTTGCGTTGCCCTCTGTACCCTTACAATCGGAATGTGTTGTTAGCAGTGGTAGTGCAGCATACTGCAACCCCATGGTAACGAATTGCAATGCCGAAGTGACCAGTCTTGTACCACCAGCAGCCTTCTGGGAAAAGATGGAATTAAGAATGACGCAACCCCCGCCTGTACCCGCTCCGTTTGATGGAGATCCATCCCGCTACCTTCATTTCAGAGCTGACTTTAGAGATCAAGTCGAGAGCAGAGCATCGTTGACTGATAGCGAGAAAATGAATTATTTAATGACTTACACAGCTGGTAAAGCAAGGGAAGTCGTCGAAAACTATCGGGGTCTACCGAATGGTTGTCACATCGCTCTGCAAATGTTAAGGCAGAGATTTGGACAAAATGCAATGGTAGTGGAGGCCCTCAAGTCGTCAGTGGTAAATGGTATTGTCACGATTCAAGATTGTAGCCGTCCTTGCAGTATTGGAAATAAAGGTCCGTGAACAAGAGTGAATTTCGTCGCTACAATTCTCCTTGGGTGCCCCTGAACATTGATATGTCAACCTGCGCTTTAACTGTACAGTTAGTAATACTAACGTTATGCGTAAATTATTGGGTCTGAAATTTAACATAACAAAGATTTACATTTCAACCTGGGTTTAACTATACGATTCAGAATACTACATTACTTCCATGTTGTAAGCGTAAATTATTGGATGTGAAATCTTACAGCTTATTTCCCGCTAAAGTATATATCTTAATCAAATGGACAGTGGATGACTCACCACACTGAATACAAGTCGATTGGGTACAAACAGACCGCCATTTTAAAGTTGCTTTATTTAAACCCAGTCCTTTAGGATACTTGTTTGTCCTCTTCACTTACATACGTGTGGTTCGGTACGCATTTTGTTTCATACAGCTTACCTCGTAAGCAACACGAACGCATTATTGTTATATTAACTAGAGTTAGTTGTCACCTATTTAGTGGACAACAACAAATCAATGGTGCCGTATCTAATCGATCATCAATCACATTGCTGTGATTTTGATCCGCTGCTACTGGGCACTACAGTACATAAAGAGCTGCAAGTTCTGTTCATTTCATTCAACTTAGTTTCACGATCACTCAACAACTAGTTATCAGTCAATGTTTTATATGAAATGGAAAGTTTTTATTGTATCTTCTGCGCAGAAGAAGTCACTTCTCATCAGAAAGCACTTTTATGTGATGGCTGTGATTTCAAATTATCTTTTTAGGGGCGGGTGTCACTCTTATCGCCCACACGTCCCCGCATGTAATAAGGTATATTTTAATTTAAATGAATCGGTTAAGTTAATGGTAGTTGACGGCACTTGTCGTTTTTAGCTCAGAATTTGCAATTGTCTTTATTGGGGCGGCGTCACTCAGATAGGCCACACGTGCCTGCACGTAATTCGTGTTAATTGCATAGCATCTTAACATCATCAAAGTCAATGCAAGAACTATGTTCTTACATTAAGGAAGCTGGTCAGTTTGGCCGATTTCATCCAAACATAGTCACATTTGTCTAAAGCACCTTAACATTGCTTCATTCAAAGTTTTCAAGCCGAAGAAATTCATCTTCACTGGATGACATTTTACCAAACTATAGTATGCATAGTGTTAATTTCTCCCCATAGAAACTGTTTCCTCCTTTCCATTGCATATGCATTTGGACATGTAATTCCAAAACAGCCAGATTCAGAGGAAATTCTCCGACATCTTCATTCACTGGGATTAGAGAGTTGTAGTCGAGGGGAAGATGTTTGTGCTAAACTTAGAAAGCTAATGTTTGACGAGTGGAGAGCGTCAGAGAAGCAACTCTATCACTGGCACAAGGAAAAGGTGTGCTCCTGTCATTAGCCAGCACTTGCCTGTCATTAGCCAGCACTTGCCAACGGCGCACAGTTATGCCGATGATACTGGTATCTATTTGGCATTCAATCCAAACGATGATACTGATCAAGAAGCCTCCATTGCAGCAATGGAAGCGTGCCTCTGTGACATCCGTAGCTGGATGATCAATGACAAACTCATGAACAATGATTCCAAGACTGAGTTTATGCTCATTGGGACGAAGGCGCAGCCACAGAAAACTAAAAGCGCCACTCTAACTATTGGCGAATCCATCATCTCTCCTAGCACGGAACCCCTTAGAAACTCAGGGGCCTGGTTTCACTGCCATTTCAACCTGAATTTTAACATAACCAACACTTGTAGGAGTGCTTTTTTTTTTCATCTACACAATATTAGACGCGTCAGAAAATATCTAAGCATGGAATCTGCCAAGAAATTAGTGCACGCTTTCATCACAAGCAGATTGGACTATTGTAACTCACTTTTATACGGACTACCCCACTGCGCCCTCACTAAACTGCAGCGTGTTCAAAACGCAGCTGCAAGAGTTCTATATCTAGTACCACGGTTTTGCCATATCACACCAATATTATATGAATTACACTGGCTGCCTGTGACATTTAGAATAGAATTTAAGGTTATTGTAATCACTCACAAAGCAATCTACGGAACAGCTCCTAATTATTTATCATCTCTCGTTAACTTTAAACCTAATTCTTCCTACAGACTCTGATCAAATAACAAATATCTGCTTTCAAATCCTAACTTTAGGACTCTCCCTACTCTTGGTGACTGAGCCTTTGTAGCCGCCGCACCAAAACTATGGAATAATCTTCCGTTAGATCTTAGATGCACCTCTGATTTTCGAGTTTTTAAACGCAATTTGAAGACTCTCACCTTTTTAAAACAGCCTTTTCTGATACAATGTTGTAATTTAATGTTTAAATTTTTTTTGTTTGCTTTTATGGTATATTTTTAGATTTTTAATTGTAAGGCGCATTTGAAAACTGTATAGTTGAATTTGCGCGGTATAAATAAATGTTACTATTATTTATCCTCAAATGTCATCTGAGACCATGTCAGGGAAAGATTTCATGAGCAAGAAGCCAAACCCTGGTGTTAATAGCCAATGGACATTTTTGGAAGAACTAATGCTAGTTCTTAACATCATCAAGAACCACAAGAACCAAAAGAGCTAAAAGAACCACGAGAACTACAAGAACCAAGAGAACCAAAAGAACTACAAGGTCGATACAAGAACCAAGAGAAAACCACAAGAGCGATACAAGAACCAAGAGAAAACCACAAGAGCCACCAAGAGAACCACCAGAACTATGACAATTAAGAACCAGAAGAACTATGAGAACCACCTGAGAGCTAAAGTCTTGATTATTTAGAAATTTACGTCAGTTGCATTCAATTTCTGTGACGTCAATTGTGAGGTTTTTACACCGAGGTCAAGCCAAAGCTTCCTGACAGAACACAACAACAGTAAGACCTGTTTCATATCGGCAGATTGATTTGCAGATTACAGCTATTGTACATGCAACACGCAAACGCTGTGATAGAGCGAAATCAACTACAAGACTAAGCTTGAGTTTCTATGCTCAAATGTTGACATCCGAAATCTGAACTGAACTGGCTTCCACACATAAATGTTGATAACGTTTGCGAATTGAGTTGTAAACGTTTGCGAACTGACTTCTACACGTTTGCGAACTGACCAGATATGTTTGCAAAACAACTGTCGGCGAAACGACCGACATTCGAATCGGGAGCTCAAGGTCAACTGACGGCATGAACACAAAATCTAACACAATTATTTTCTTTTCCGAAAAATCTCACCATGTTTAGACAGTATGAAATTCATCGACCACGATAAGGTTCACGTGGCTGTGAAATTTATGTGACGAATCTTTGAGGACTTTTTTGAATCTTTCATCTAACATCGATTCAGCGGAACCAATGATCACTCTGTATTCACCATTTGAAATTAAACATACGTTTTCTGGCTCGCTAAAATCCAGCTTTACTGCTGATTCCAATGTCCTCAAAGTCCTTGACCTGATCATTTGTGATGCTTGACAATGGCGAGACGATAATAACAGAACTTGCTTCGTCCTCTTCGATTTTCATTAGAGTGAACAATTGGAAAATCATGCTCTTTCCAAATCCTGTCGGCAGGATAGCCATTACATCCCTCCCATTAAGACGGTCCAAACAGCTTGCTTCTGTTCGTCTTTTAACGAAGATATATTCAACAGCTCGAGCTTGTCCGTGATCAAAGCATTGTCCGCCGCCATAACCGCTGTTGTCCTTTAGTGCATGACGATTTTGTGACTTTTTATCGAACACTCCCGCCAAAGATACCCATAGATCTATCATTGATCTGTCAACATCTGTGAATTCACCAATCAGGTACTCCATTGCTGGGCTGACGGAGGGTTTGTTTACTCCAAAAGTCAACAGTCCATATTTTCTCGTCTTGCCCCAGTCCCTTTTTGGCTTAAAGCGCTCTCTCTGCCAAAACACACCATGTCTGAGAACTCGACGGATCTTAAGAGAAAAAACGGATTGCTCGCAGTCTACTATAGACCAGTTAAAATTGATTTCTATCATTGTAATGGAGCGTTAAAGGGTGTCAAAATGTGTCTTAAGTGCAACTGATG
The DNA here is from genome assembly GCA_942486035.1 of Porites lobata. Classification (NCBI taxonomy): domain Eukaryota; kingdom Metazoa; phylum Cnidaria; class Anthozoa; order Scleractinia; family Poritidae; genus Porites; species Porites lobata. Next base: position 864,617 of record CALNXK010000178.1, on the reverse strand, counting down.
TGGTATCTATTACGGATACTCAAAATACGGCAACTCTACTTTGGGATGGAATTTGTATGATTCACCGCGAATCGCAATTGAATCCTCTGATGTTTGCTTTGTGCAGCGTGGACTTATGGAATGGCAAGTCTCCTTGGCGTAAGTATGTTTTTCTTGTTTAACGGTAACTGATTATTTTTCAATATATATGTATTTCAATCCCTGTTAGTGATATTATTCTTCGATTCCTTTTCTTGTTTCAAGATGTCATACCTGGGTGTCATTTAGTGGTTCTTCTCAGGCTTTCAACGAAGCTCATGACGTAAAAACCGGTAAGTGTGTTGCAATATGTAAACTGATAACGTTAATCATGCAGCAAGCAGATAGTATTATTACATTATTAGGCTAAACTTCAGAATACCCGGCCACTGAAATATCATTCATCAAATCCTGCTACCACAGTCCCGCAGTCGACATACTTTAACTAATATCTGTATATAAACAGAATACCCGGCCACTGAAATATCTTTTCAAATCCTGCTACTGCAGTCCCACAGTCGACATACTTTACCTAATATCTGTATATAAACATCACAAAATATGCCGCTTGCATCGTGCGTGTTGGTGTTGACATTGTTGGTCCTTGCTACCGCAGTCCCGCAGTCGACATAATTTACATACATGTATGATCGCAAAATACATGTTAATTGAACTTGATTAGTGAAATAAAACTTTTGTACTTATGTATTACACGTTCTTAAAGTGTGTTGCGTGAAAGACAATTTCAATAAATGTGTCTACTCCTGTTCTTGTCCACCAAGCTGTCAAGCCAGTAAATTACACTTCATTCTCGTTCTATAAATAGTTAGGCCGACTGAGGAGCCTCTGAACCCTCGAACCACTAAAGTGTATACCTTACTAGTTCATTTATTTGCGCTACATATAAATATACCTTCGTTCTTTTATCCATGAGCTGAAACTAGCACGCTACACATGAACATAACTCGTTCTTTCATCAATGAGCCGAAACAAACATGTTACAGTTGCTCCTCTCTTTTACGCATTTGCAAATAACAGAGTGCACAAATCGTATGAACAACAAATATATTCAACTTTCTTTGCCTTAGTTACATCATAAAATCTACTTCAACACATTATTTTTAATAACAGCAACTCCGGGTAAAAATAATGTTCACGACGCTCATAGTGTCTGATACATCAAAGATGCTTAAGTCAAACCCACCTGAGAGAGTCACGAATATTCCCTACACACCTATTCGAATATTTTGTAACATGCTTTGAAAAGTTAACGCTTTCTTGCCCTGGTGGCATACACTTTCTTTACATCATTCAAAAATACTGTAAACAAGTCTTCATCGCGGTGTATGTACCTCCAAATAAATTCCGCCAAATATGTCGGGGGAAAGATGCTCTCGGACGCCAAACTTAGGTAGTTTACACTTTGCATGCCTCCATTGACCTTTAATTTTATTGGTATGGTCACCGTCTTTGTTCACAAATTCTACTGAGTGATTAACTGTTCGGAGTTCATAGCCATGTGGCTCAAGTTTCGAGTACGCTTTCCAGCAATAAGAAACAATAATAGTTCCAGGTTCAATCCATTGTTGGATGATGGGCAGTAGTGTTTGTTTGTCCCGTTTTTTCACTGCCACCAGGAAACATTTCCTGCTGTCTTCCTCGATTCCTCCAAAGACCCACTGGCCTTCGACGTGATGTCCTTGGTGGTATTTCCTCTTGCCAAATTTACTTTCGTCAATCTGTACGACTTTTCCTTTTCCGCCGAGTTTGTCACTGTTTTCCAGTAGAATGATTCTGCAAACTTTGCGACAGAAGCTGCTCCAGTCCACCCCAGCGCTTTCAGCAAGTCCTCCTTCATGTTTTATTTGTGCCTGATAAAGATCCTGGCACCACCAATATGTCAACTTCAAAATTTCTTCTAAGGTCATCTTGCTCTTCTCGAACCAGCTTCCTTTCCTAATCGATACCTCTGCCTCGTGTCTTTTACAGTTAACCTGCTGTCTGCATTCCCACTTCAAACCATCCGATTGATCCTCACACCTTGTCAAACTCATTTCTCCAGCACACATGGGACACGAACCTTCCTTCGCCATCAGCCCTTCATCCATTAACTACTTAACTTGTCAATGCTGCCAAATTAATCGCACGCATGGATCAAGGACACGGCCTAGTAGACAGAATCCTTCTTGCCACCCCCATTGCCTTTCGTCCGACCCTTACTGAAATGGACGCAGCCACCGATCAGTAAAGTTATCCTTCGAGGAGGTCAGTGACTTCTCTGAACTGTTCGAGATTATAAATGGAATTGACGAAAATGTTAAATTCGTCTTTGACGATGAAGGGAAGGAGCTACTCGGAGAGAAAATGGACGAGTTCGTGGCTGAGGTCGATGAAGCCATCAGAGATAGGAAAGTGCCACCCACATCAAAGACGCCAGAACTTATCCAAACAATAGCAAAGCACAAAGCACAACAAAGCACAATTACCAGAAATGCAGTAATGTTTACCGGACAATTGTTACGGATAACTGATCAATACACCACGACAATTACCTGTCTCATGGTTACTTGCATTGTTTTACATGAGTTTCTTCTCCTTTTTCAGTTTCTTAAAGAAGTCATAAAACGCAGTTTGTGATAAAACCATCGATCAGCCCACCACACAAACGGTCAAGGGCAACGTCTTGATCACCCAAGGCCCTGTGGTCTCCTATCGGTCCTTCAAACATGGCAAAAGATCAGCGCGTGCAATTGCCGAAAGTGAATTTAACACCACAACAGAATCATTAATGCAAGATGGCTTTGGAAGAATTGTGGAATTTAGAATTCCTCGAGCAAGAAGCACCTGCAAGGTATTTGTGAAAAGCAAGCCAAACCCTTGGCAGAACTGTACGAATGTCAGTGTAAACGAATTTGACAATGCCTTGGCCAAGCCTCTATATAATGATATCACAGTTCCAATGAGACAGTATCTTCAAGCCAATAATTACATCTCGAATTAGCAATATTTAAATCAAATCAATTTCTGTACGACAAGCGACGATTACATTGAAGTGTATATAATCAATCAAACCCACTCACCGAGGACTGCCATCCTTCCATGAAGAAGCAACGCTTTCAGGAACTTGTCCACCAGGTTCAAACTATCTCTTGCATTGCGCATGTGTGCGTAGCAGGCAAGACGCTCATTTCGAAGTTCTTCACTCTTGATTAGTTTTTGAGACTCAAATTTGCTGAAACCTTGACCAAAATGGTAAAAGACACAGTCCAATCATTGAAACTGGAAAATGACAAGTTAAAAGATAAGATTCAAGAAATTTGTGCTGAATTACGCAACCTACGAAACGAAGTTAAAGCTGAACGAAATGGCGGCCATGCCAGTTCATCTGAAGGCACCGATGAGGGAAACACTACGGCAACTCCGAACAGCATCCAAGACTTTAAGAAATATGTTAACGACAGGATGTCTCTTATTGAAAAATCTTTGGAACGCTAGTCATCTCAAGCGGATAAAATATCATCTTCATTGGATCAAGCATTGGAATATTCGTATTCATACAACATCAAGCTTGAAGTTAAGCAACGAGAAAGCGCCGGAGATATGCTGGAACTTTGCATGAGAATCTTCCACAAAATTGGAGCTGAAATTCATCCTTATGACCTTGACATTGCCCATCGAGTGCCATCTCGTAACACGTCTGATGGTCGACCGAAACCGATTATTTGTAAATTTACTCGGCGCATCGCCCGTGAAAGTGTTATGGCAGCCCGTAGAGAAGTAAACAGGATCGTTCCTGCTGATATTGGTCTCCGAGAAAGCTCATCTTTAGAACATGCTGCTATCTACGATCACCTCTCCCCACGACTGCAGAGTTTATTATCTGACGCCAAGAAAATAAGGGAAAGATTTCTCTTCTCATTTTGTTGGGCCAAGAACTCAACCATCTGGCTGCGGAAAAATGAAACCTCTCGTCCGAATGAAGTTTTACCTATTCGCAGACGATACGAATCTTTTATATTCAGATAAAAACCTAATATCCCTGGAATCTACGGTAAACGATGAGCTCTGTAAGCTTTACGACTGGGTTTCTATAATGATCTATAATGGTATCAATGATTTATCACCGTTCATTCACAAGAACGTTTTTATTCGTTTGTTTGATAAATAAAAAAATGAGTTTATGTTGCAGCATTTAGTACAATATCCATCTCAGATGGGCTTTGATATTTCTGTTGTACTGTTATAGGTCACTTAGAAGCCAGGTTTGGGAAAAAAAAATCTTGGTTTTTGTTGTAAATGTAGCTTTTTACGACCAACCAACCAGTAACCTCGTAACTATTAAACGAAAGGAGTCTCAGTCTCGCATTTTACAAAGACAACAAGTTCGGAAATGCAAAGAAAAATGCTAATCTTTTCATCTCATATTCACCACTTCCAAAATACAATGTTTTCTGACAATCCAAAAAGCAACTACTGAACTTAGTGTTGGTCTCACATATAAACTGTCTAAAATGAAAAGGCTGTTCAATTACCTGGCGGTGAAAGCACTTAACTCCAAATCTACAACTTGGAAACTCTTTTCAGTTGGGCTGTTACAGGTATCTCAAATTTCCTCTTCTCTTACATGAAAGGGCAATCACGAACCAAATAGAAATGCAGTAAACTACTGTGGTACAATCATTCGACAAATAACAATCCAAAAGATTGCTCCGTCTTTATTGTGGTTTGATCGCACATCTCATTAGGAAACCATGACGCTGATGTATTGTAATTTTGTAAAATTATTCCAAAACACGATTTTCCACGGTGAATCACAGACCCTCCTTCCCTGATTTTTCTTGAGGGGAGAGGTGTCTGCATATGGGCTAACTGTCATTAGTGTTTATTATGTTTTAGTGACAGTCAAGAAAGATGAACTCCGATTGAGGGCAAACGTGTAGCAATGTTGAGTACATAGCAACAACATTTCAACTTGTTTGATCACCGTGAAAACAGATCAATACAAGTTTTGGCCATATGGCATTCGATTTTCAACTGACATTGATTCCATCCCTTTTGAACTTGACTAGCTATAACAAACACCATTTGAAAGGTACATTTCAGCAATGTCATTTGAAGAGCAACAAAAAGCGGTCGTTTTAAGAGCTGAATGAAATATTCCAACGCTTTTGAGGTGTCAGCAACAAGAGGAAAATTTGCATGGTTTTTTGCCAGCAACGATGGCCTCACTAAGCTTCAACGAAAAACGTGTTGTGCACTCAGGTACGAGAAGAAACTTTGAATATCAAGACTAGTTGCTTACTGCACTTGTGGGTCAAAAGCTTTTCTCTTGTAAAAATATTCACACAAAATATCTCCGAGGTACATTTCAACTTCAGTTTTATGGACAATGATTAAGTAACTCAAATGACATTACTAAGCTTACATGTAAGACAAGTAAAATAGTTGGCAGTATAGCTGCCCTAACCCTGTAAGTTGTTGGTCAACAGCCTCTTTTCTTTCCTTGTGTAGCAATACCGATTCATAATGAAGATTTTCACAGATATTCCATGCAAGAGGTGAGATAAAAACAGGAAACTGTTTACTAACAACTATACAAATTAGATAATGAATCAGGCGGTAAATTTGGCATTACTGAAGGCTCCCTCAGTTTTTGTGTGATATCAAATACCATTATTTGTCAATGAGTACAAAAGTAAAATAAATGTTTTTCTGCACATTTTAGTTTCTTCCTTGTTTTGTTTTTGTTAAGGAATGCAGTAAAACTGCTACTGCTTTAGATTATTGTTTACGCTAATCTGACATCTCTAATATTTTCTCGCATTATATATGTCACTTAAGAATAATTACATACTGTGCATTTTTATCCTATATCCATTAACTTTATCTTTACTGAGTACCCAACGTTGATTGTAGGTGAGTGAAGAAATCAAATTTAATAAGCATTTTTGTGTTGAATTCCACTTGATAATTGCGTTCGACGTTAGGAGAACGCTTCGTAATCTTTGGGGATCCTGTGGTCGATGGGATACCTGTGCATGCCAGGCGTCAAGATTCGAGATTTTTGGTTACTTGGACGGGCGATGTTCAAAATCTGCGCCATTTTGAATAATTATTAAGCGCGCGCACGAATTTTAAGCCCAATAGCCGGCCAAAGAAATTGCGGGCTCACCTGGTGGACATGCGCACCCTCGTGCGATTGCACACGCAACTATACCTCATGCGAGTGCAAGCTGCTCGTGCGTCCGTGTCGCCTCCGTGGATATCTTTGGATTATTCGGTAAGTTCATTTATTTTTCTCAAACTTCATGCGATGTTTCTTAAAAAGTTCATCGCTTCAACTTGTCAAAGCCTTACCAGGAAACTTTTTAGTACTCCAAGAGCATGTAGAAAGCCCGATGTCGGCGTTGTCCGAACTACAACAAACCGAAGACCTTCGCTGCTCTCCTGCTTTGAATTGATGTCCTCGAATTTGCCGAACAACAAAGCAAATCAACCGATAACTCTGACACAAAGTTGTCTCAAAGCAAATCTACCAAGCCATTGTGCTTTGACCCATAGCGGTCACAAATACAAACCAAACAAACCGAAGTCATTGTACTCGGTGGCCATTGCGCCTAAATGACCCGTTGTGGTCACAAAGCAAATAAACCGAGTCATTCTGCTCGATGGCCATTGCGCCAAATGAAAAGTGACAAAAGTCAAATGGTTACCGGGCTGATAAGTGGTGATTGTAGTTCACAAGATCATGATAAGGCTTTGACAAGTTATTCTTCTGAGAAAATTGAAAATCATAGTGTAACTATTTCTGAAAATGTTGAAGTTCGTAAGAAAAGAGTGAATTGTCAGAGGAAAAGGGACAGGGAACCATCTCGCGTTCCTGTTAAAATAATTCTAAAGGCACTAAGTAATACGAAGTCTAGGAATAGAATCAAGTCTTTTGTAAGACAACATCTTCCAGACAGTTCTTTTATCACTAATTTATGTAGAAATTACAACACCTGGAAATTCTGGTATACCAATGATCATTATTATAGTAAATTTGTTTTTTACATGAACATACAGAAAAGAAAAATTTACAACAACAGATAACTATTCTACATGTAACTGTAGACAAACACATATCCGTGTGGCAGATTTAATGAATTCTGGTGGAAAAAGCTTTCCTCAAACTCATAATGATAATTCAAAATTAAATGGAGGTATGTCTCCTGAGAATGCTGTTAGTCATGATTTACCATGGGATTGTTTAACTGAAAGGCTTCGTCTCATAGGACTTATACCACATGATGTAGGTGGATTTGGGGATTGTTTCTTTAAATCAGTTTCGCACCAACTGTATAGGACTGCTGACTTGCATCTTGAAATTCGTATGGCTGGAATTGGCCATTTACAGAGTTACCCAGAATTGTATATTGAAAGCATTTCTAATGATCACTGGAATAACTATATTCAACAAATGTCAAAACAAGGCACATGGTGTGATAACATCATAATGCAAGCTGTGGCCAATGCATACAACTGTGTCATTCATATCACACAGTCTAATATAAATTCACCTGAAAGTACAATCTTAACTCCTGTTGCTGATCAGGATGGACGAAACACAATATTTATTGGATATATTAACGAGTTGCATTATGTTTCAACATTGACTGACAAAAACAGTAGATATAAAAACAAACTCACATGCATAAAGAGAAAATTATCAGAAACCAATGAAAACAGACATGGTAGACTTCTTAAGCACAGAAATTACATGAAAAGAGTCAAATATACAGAAACAGCTAATGAAAGGGCAAGCAGACTTGAAGATAAGAGAGGCACTTATAGAAAAACAATGTCTGAAGAAACTGCTGAAAAGCGAAAAGAGAGACTTAAAAATAAGAGAGACACTTATAGAAAAAGAGTGTCTGAAGAAACTGTTGAAAAGCAAAAAGAGAGACTAAAAAGTTACAAAGACTCTTATAGAAAAAGAACGTCTGAAGAAACTGTTGAAAAGCGAAAAGAGAGAGGTGCAAATAGGAGAGCCAGTTATAAAAGGTCTCAAACAATTTCTGCAGGACAAAAAGAGAGCTCTGCTGGTCCAGTTCACGAACAAAAACATGCACAAAATAACATGAACGATTTTCATAAGTCCAATCAGTATTCAGTTTGCCAATGCACTGTCTGTTTTGAAGCATGGCCATTGAAATCCAGTCCAAGGAAGGTTGATCACTACCAGTGTCAGAGGTGCATACGAGATAAACAACAACCAAAAAAGTTTTCTAAGGAAAATGACATGGTGCCATCATTAGTACCTTTACAACTGCAGGGGTTAACCCAAGTAGAAGAAATGCTTATTGCACGTGCACTTCCTGTTATGCGAGTTTACATAAAACCTGGTGGACAAAGGGGCTATTCAGGCCACTGTATCAATTTGCCTCAGGATATAGCTGAACTAGCACATTCTCTGCCTAGATACCCAAAAGATCTATCTGTTATTGTTGTTAAGATGAAAGGTAAAGAGAACAGTTTTAAAGATGTGACAGTGCGAAGGCAAAATGTAGCTGATGCACTACAATGGCTTGTTAATAATAACTCACACTACAAGGACATAACCATCAATCAAAATTCTCTAAATTCTTTACCAGAACATGGTGTTCCACATGGTCTTCTCTCGGTTGAAACAGAGAATATAGATTTGAATGCCACATGTGAACCTGACTTAGGTCCTCAAAATGAAGATGACATTGTTTATAATGAGGGTACTGAAATGAGTAGTTTTCTGCCTATTCCAGAGTGTCAGCAGCAAGAAATAGAAGCTGTGCGCCAACAATTGTCTAATGATTCTAATCACTTGCCCTGGCCAACAGTTGGCAGTGAACCATTAAACGAGTATGTAACTCCCTTTTTAGCAACAATGGCTTTCCCAACATTATTTCCAGATGGTAAGGGTGATCCTACTAACCCATCATTACGCCGAGATATACCACTTGGAGAAAGAGTAAAGCACCTTTTAAAGTTTGGAGAAAACAAGAATGACAAATGGGTATATCGCTTTGCTACTCACCCCAGATTTGGTTACTGGGCATTGAATATGATACAAAGAAAACGTATTCTGCAACAGACAGGCATGTTCCTAAAACAAAACCCAGGAGAAGCTCATTTGACTGCTGAAGAGCTGCGGCAAATGGCAACTAGCAATAACACAAGTATGTGCTATTAATTCTATTGTCCGTAATTGCAACAACAATAGCAACCCTACAAAATTGATAAAAAAAGTGATAATGAAGTCACTTGGCCAACGTGACTTCTCTGCACAAGAGACTATGCATCATCTCATGTCACTGAAACTTGTCAGCTCATCATTTAATGTGGTACCTATTAGTCTAAATGGTTCACGTAGAATCAAAACTATAACAAATGATGGAGATACTGTAACCAATGACTCATTGCTTGATACTTACGCTAAAAGGGAAAAATATATTCAAACCATCCCAGATATAATGGCTCTTAATTTCATTCATTTTGCAACAAAATACAAACTTGTCAACAACAAACTAACAGTTCAGCCTCATAACATGATTCCCAGAGTTTTTCCAGTATTTTCTTCCAATTCAAAAGGTCCAAATTTTGGACTTTATTGCAAATATCAGTTACTTAAGCACAAACCTTGGCATACTACACAAGACAATGCCTGGGATTGTCAGGAAGGCACTGATGAAATATACATCACAAAATGGAAGGAATTTCTACAAACACCATATGCTGAAGAGCATGTTCCTGACTGGTATGAAAAACTACAAAGTGTACAGAATAACACAGAAGAGGAACCAAATATAGAGCACTCTTCAGAAGAGCTTCCACAGCGTGAAGAGTGGATGGATTTAGCAGATCTCATACCTGGGTATTTTGTTAACCAAGATAATATAACACAACAAACCTCTCAGCCTGATTATGACTCTAGTGATATAGCTAAGAAAGCAAGTTCGGATGACATGTCAGGTTTACAACCGACCATTTTCCTTGCAAAAGGTGCACATGTAATGCTTACCATGAACCTATGGATAGATGTTGGACTTTGTAACGGTGCAACTGGAACGGTTGAAGATTTCATTTATGCAAACAACCAGCAACCACCAGACTTGCCTGTCGCTGTCATAGTAAAATTTAATGAGTATAGAGGTCCATCTATCAGTGATAGCATTCCACGATGTGTGCCTATATGCCCAATAACAATAACCTCACAGACACTAGATGGTTTACATGAGAGACAACAGTTGCCTCTCAAACTTGCTTGGGCAATCACAATACACAAGAGCCAAGGGTTAACACTGCCAAAAGCATGGATTGACATTGGTCAGACTGAAATTACTGCAGGCATTTCATATGTAGCTATAAGCAGAGTGAAAACACTTTCATCTTGTATTATTGAACCAATGACTTTTGAAAGACTTAAGAGTCTTAAGAAATCCACTAATTTAAAATATAGACTTGAAGAAGAAAGCAGGCTATATAATCTAGCAAATATAAATTGATCCCAAGTTGAGTGATGCGAACAAAGTCACTCACAACAGTACAGCACCCAAAATTGATTAATTAGAATAAATTGATTATACGGCCTTCAACACATGCATACATAAATGATTTTTTTTATGGTTATAAATAGTTCACTTTCCAACTACATTTAAAGCAAAGTTCCATGTAATGTTTCAGAGTGTTGTATTAACTAGGGTTTAAAGGTATTTTAAACACCCTCCTAAAACATCTGTATACATCCTTATTTTTTTTTTTTTTCAACAGACAAGACAGAGATCTAATATGGCTTCAGGTATGTATCTCCCGGTCATACTTAAATATTATGGTTATACGTTCCTTTCTTCTATTAAACTAATGCTTCTTGTTTTAAAATCATTTTATAACCTTACCTGCTCTATATGCTCTCATTAATAAAACATATTATTTTGAACATCTAGGTATTAGATGTACACTGTTTCCTATCACTTTTGTCACCCTTTAATGTTCTCATGTAGTTATATGATACAATTTATTTTTCCCACACCTCTTGCATGTTGGTGGCGAACTTTGGCCAAAATATCACTGTTATTTGTACTAAAAATAATCTTAATTACAGTAATTAATGAGTGGTGAACTGCTCCTGTTTTGCTAAATTTTAACACTTCCCCTTCTATTAAGCCCTTCCTTTCTATTTAGCCCCCCCCAATGCGCCTTAAAACAATAAGCCCCCTGGGGGCTTAATAGAGGATTTACAGTACATGAAACAAGGAGACTAATATTTACACATATGTTTTTTCAAATAACACAAGCTACCTTATGCAGTAATCCCATCCATGCCAAATTTATTACATTAATCTAAATATCTTTTACCTCCTCCTACAGAAAAACAAGACATAACTTGCTTTGTGCATAATGTCTCACCAGTAAAAAACTCTGGACCAACAAGCTACTTTAACTGCCACCTTCAGACAGAGAAAGATCTCATTGGCAGTGTATGCTTTGCAACTGAAAAGAAGGAAACTCTTGATGCAATGGCCGCACAAAGATCACCGGTTAAAATTTCAAATTTTAACATCAGCAATAAGTATGGACGAAGTGATGTAGTAATAAACAGGAACACAACCATCACTTCAACAACAGCTGATTTTCCATACAAAGCACAAGATGATGTCACATCAATTGCATCCTTGTCAAAAGTAGCACCACAACAGCTAGTGTCAATAAAAGGAAAGATATCACATCTAAGTGCGACCAAAACTATAGTCATCCAAGATTCTCCTGTCAAAAAACAGGAAGGCTATATAGTTGATCCATCTGGTTACATAAAAGTTATTTTCTGGGGTGAGCATGTTGACAGCGTCACACCACAGTCCACCTATTTCTTCAACAACTTGAGAATGAAAGTATCTCAGAATCAAAGATACTTGAACACACCAAAACAAGATAATTTATACACCATCAAGGACGCTGAACCCTTCAAACAAACATTACCTGAAGTCAGTGACATCTCAACAACAACAGAAACCATTGGAGAAATACTAGGAATAAGCAGTGTCACCAAATACAACTGTTGTTGTTCATGTTCAAAAAAAGTTACAATCAAGGGAAAAATTGCAGTCTGCGATAACTGCAAAGTAACACAAAAGGCAACCAGCTGCAGTGTAAAGTGGACACTCAAGATCCATATCCAAAACTCCAAACAACCACTGCAGAAGCTTCAGCTACAGGTTTATCAAGAAGCAGTGCCAAAGTTGTTTTCAATTTGTCACTTAATTGCAAATGAAACAACAGAGGAGGAAATCACAGAGGCTGTCTTAAACCTAGACACAGTTAAAGTATGCTTTGACACGCAAATGCGAAAACTTGTGGACATTGAAAAAATTGCCATTTAACATGTTTTGTTGCATTTTCCCTTGTAACAAACCAATCTCTAGTAACTATTTAAGTTACTAATAATTCATGCTATGAGATACAAACACTAAAACTTTTAGATATCGCATAAAAACTTTTTATAGCACTTAATTTTTGAATTTCGTATTAAACTTTCTTGAAACTATTCCATTTACTATTATTCATGTTACTGTTAGAAAAATTAGTCTCGCTCATTTAGTATCTGAACTACATTGTAAATGAGTAGATTCTCATGTTTTAATTATTGCATTTTACCTTGTGACTAATCGAGTTAGTATCATCCAGGGCCCAGTTGTTCAAAAGACGATTACTGCTAACCCACGATTAAAGCTTAATCAAAGATTTAATCTCTTTTGTTTAAAAAGATTTCAAAAGCTAATTATAAGCTGCACATGAAGTCAAATCGAAAAATAAAACTAAAGAGCAAGAATCCTTAAGAAAATCTCTTTTGGTTATTAATTTAACTGAAATAAAAATTGACGCTAACCCTGGGTTTGCTTAATCGCGCTTTGAACAACCCGGCCCTGGTTACTGTTAAGATAAGAAAAATAGTTAAACAATGCTATGACACACAAACACGAAATATTTAGACATGGAAAAAAATCTAAGTTTCATAGCATTTTGAACTTCATCACAGCTTCATGTTCCAGTTGTTGTTATAAAATTTAGTCTATCTCTTTCAGTTTTTCAAGATACTGAGTAGATTGACATGTTTTTTTACATTTTCTCTTGCAACTAACCAATCCAATGCAACTATTCAAGTTACTATTCATGTTACTATTAAAATTTTTTTGTTAAACTATGGTATGACATGCAAACACCAGAACTTTTAAACATTGCAAAAAGTTTCATAGCATTACCAACTTCATAACTTTCTTGAAACTATTCAATTTACTATTATTCATGTTACCGTTACAAAAATTAGTCTCACTCATTTAGTATCTGAACTACATTGTAAATGAGTAGATTGACATGTTTTAATTATTGCATTTTACCTTGTGACTAATCGAGTTAGTATCATCCAGGTTACTGTTAAGTTAAGAAAAATTGTTAAACAATGCTATGACACACAGACACGAAACGTTTAGACATGGAAAAAATCTAATTTTCATAGCATTTTGAACTTCATCATAGCCTCATGTTGTTGTTATAAAATCTACTCTGTCATTTTCAGTTTTTCAAGATACTGAGTAGACTAACATGTTTTGTTACATTTTCCCTTGCAACTAACCAATCCCTTGTAACTATTCAAGTTACTATCATTCATGTTACTGTTACAAAAGTTAGTCTCCCACAATCAGTATCTAAACTACATTGTAACTAAGTAAATAAACATCTTTGGTTACATATTTGGGTTTCACTATTAAAGTTGCTATTGTTCATGTTGCTCTTTAAATACTTCGTCTTTCTCATTTAATCTCTCAACTAATTTCCTCCTCTGTTTTTGTATGATTTTAGCTAAATTCATTGAACTTCGAACGCACTTATTAATCTTTGATTACTACTAGTACATACATGTATTTGTGCATGCATAGCTCGGATAGCTAGGCCTTGGTGTACTGTGATAGAAAATTAGCTCACAATTCAGTATATTTTGCCGTGAAAGAAATAGGTGATGCTTAACTTTAGTATTTTGTGAGTAAATATTTAGTTAGAAATTGACATTTGTAGCGCAAAGAAGTTATATTTCATGACATTAGATTTCCCAATAACGTAGACAAAGTCCGAGTATATTTACGATATAAAATGATGTAACTGCATGCATTTTCTTAGGCTAAATAAGGTGAAAGAATGTGCGATTTTGTAGACACTTAATTTAGATACAATACAAAGGGAACTTTTACTGTACATGTGATTAATGTAAAAATACTACCTCACGCAAGGATAGTAGAAAACCCACTGTATACTTAGAATGTTTTAGTTGATCGTTGATCATTTAGTTACCTTGATCGTTGTGTTACGACCATTGAATATGTGAAAATTCTACATTGCAGTAGATTGTTGGATTGGATCAAATCGTGTTGTTACATCGAAAGATACAGTCCTCTTGATTTGTTTGAACCAGCAGAGCAGGGTTAAAAGAATTCTGCAACAGCTGGTCCATCGATAGCCAGATTCAAGTAAAGAATGTCCAAGAAGAAAGTTAGAGGGGGTCGTCGACGATTTCTAACAAGAGTCCGTCCTGATGTTGATGAGTGCCTAAACAACTATGAAGCTGAGAAGGAAGTTGAACTTGCTAAGTGGCATACAGTCCTAAAAGAACAGCTTGACAAGATCTTACCTCTTGACGAGGAAATTTATGCCAAACTCATAGCCGATGAAAAATCCACCGAGGAAGACATCATGGCCGAGATAGAGCTGCAAGATTGAAGGCTGACGTACTTCAGAGACTTGCAGCTATCAACAAAAAACTAACTGTGCTGCGGCCTGGATTGAGCGAGAGTCAAAACATGAGTGGGTCTCCTCCTAGTCCTTTAAACCAGAACATTGTCGAGAATGGAGCGACCTCGAGCTCGGTGACCCCTATCAGGGTGAAACTTCCAAGACTGGAAGTAGGAAAGTTTAGCGGCAAGCTGGAAGAGTGGCAGGAGTTCTGGGATTCCTTTGAAAGTGCAATACATTCAAACGACAGCCTTTCAAAGGTGGATAAATTCTCATATCTAAGAGGCTTACTGCTAGAACCAGCGAGGTCAGCGATTGCAGGATTTGCCTTAATGTCCGTGAATTATGAGGCAGCGGTTGAACTGTTGAAAAAACGTTTGGGAAAAAAGACCGCAATCCAAAGATCTTTGGTGAATGAACTGTTGAACACAAGACCTGTGTCAATGAAAGCAACACGGCGAGATTGTGCGGCCTCTATGATTTCATGGAGACAAAATACAGAGCCCTTCAAGTGTTGAACGGCGACGAGCATACTTATTCCGAGATAGTCGTCTCCATGCTGCTGGAAAGGATTCCGGATTCAATACGCTTAACAATCACTCAAGGAAAGCAGTACCTGGAGTGGACCCTCCAACACTTTCTGGATTCTCTGTTGACGGAGGTTGAATTGCGGGCAGATAATAATTTAACTGCCCAATGAGCTGGATCGAATGACCACAGAAAGGGACCCCATAAAGCGAGTGCGTTATTCGCTACCAAAGGAGGGGACAGGAGATGTGCATTTTGCCTTGGAGGCCACCCCCCAGAAGATTGCAAAACGGTGCAAGACGTAAAGGAACGTAAGAAACTTTTACTTTTACTTAAAAAAAAAAGAAACTTTTACTTAAATTCGGTAGATGTTTTAATTGCATTGAAAAGGGCAATTGTAACCAAGACTGTAGCGTAATAACAGAATGTAAATTATGTAAGGGACAACATAGTTCTTGTTTGTGCATGGCCAAACCGCAACAGGCCTCAGGGGGAATCAAGATCGGCCCGGACGAGGAAATTTATGCCGAACTCATAGGCGATGAAAAATCCACCGAGGAAGACATCATGGCCGAGATAGAGCTGCAAGATTGAAGGCTGACGTACTTCAAAGACTTGCAGCTATCAACAAAAAACTAACTGTGCTGCAGCCTGGACTGAGCGAGAGTCAAAACATGAGTGGGTCTCCTCCTAGTCCTTTAAACCAGAACATTGTCGAGAATGGAGCGACCTCGAGCTCGGTGACCCCTATCAGGGTGAAACTTCCAAGACTGGAAGTACGAAAGTTTAGTGGCAAGCTGGAAGAGTGGCAGGAGTTCTGGGATTCCTTTGAAAGTCCAATACATTCAAACAACAGCCTTTCAAAGGTGGATAAATTCTCATATCTCAGAGGCTTACTGCTAGAACCAGCGAGGTCAGCGATTGCAGGATTTGCCTTAACGTCCGCGAATTATGAGGCAGCCGTTGAACTGTTGAAAAAACGTTTCGGAAAAAAGACTGCAATCCAAAGATCTTTGGTGAATGAACTGTTGAACACAAGACCTGTGTTCACTCTTCACATGGTTTTCACACACACATACCCTTGGTCAGGCAGTTACATCTGACAATGCTTGTGTTGTTAATGAAAAGAAAATGGCTTTACAACAAATGATTGACAGGAAAAGCAGCTTTTTCACCAGTGGGGAGGTCAACCCATGCAAAGCAAGTGTGATATATCACTCCATTGGCTATCTCTAGCTTCGTTCAAACGCTCACAACCACCCAGCAGCAGTTGGAGTAGCATTAGCCACCAGCATAGCCACCAAAGTCGAGGCCAACGCAGCTGTTGATATCTTTAAACCAACATCCACCATAATACGAGAGGTGCTTTTTGAAAACCTGAAAGACATCCCCTGTCCATGTTTGCTGAAGCCCAGGTACATAGCGAGTAGCCAACCGACACCACTAGCAACTAAAGCCAAAAGACCCAGCAGACCTCCCAGACAGATCCCTGTCCAGAGACGTGCTGGAACAAAACCATAGGCATCTGATGTTCGTCACCGATTAGCAGCTGGAGCACCTTGCCCAAGCCAAATTGAGGAATATCGACGAAACTTTCAAGCTCTGCTGACACACATTTAACCTCTTTGTACTGAGTTGAGGACAAAAAAAGAATGACCACCAAAAAGTGTTGAAACAGCTACTCAAGATCCTTCCGTCAGCACCGACCTTTCAACAGATTACATTAGACTTTAAAGTAGAGCAGCCTGGGGTCGTGATCCCAAGGCTGCACTCGTGTGTGTTCCATTGGACCCAAGCCCTGTGGAAAAAGGTGAGTGAACAAGTAATAATACTGGAGAATGGCAGAGAGAAATATGTCAACTTTTACGTTAAAGCAGACATTGATGGAAGAGTACTAAGGTATTCATTCTCTGTGCTTGTAGAAAACATCTAATGAACCTATGGTGAGCTTGCAACATCACACATCCAGCACTTTTGCACATACGATACAAGTACGAAGATGGAGATTTTGTTAACCTTAACAAGGACGATAGATAATTTTCAAGTGATGTTTGCTGGTGCCAGTTCAGTAGATGAATATTGGAAAGTACTTTCGAGTATCAGTGAGCTACATTTACCTGTCGTTCAATGGATGGGACCAGGCAAAAGACGAAAGTTTCAAGAAATTTCTACTCCTGCGAGGGAAACTTTACAAAAGCTAGATCCTCGGTCATAAGGGAAAAGGTTTGTGAATGCTGCATCATTTACTAAAAAAGCCGGGTGATCACCATTAGACTACATAAGAGCTGAATTAGCCAAAACCATTCAGTGAAAGAAAGTATTGTTATAGAGCGCGGAAGGGGAATTGGTCAGGGCGACCTTCGAAAATGATGCGCTCACTCCTATCTTCACTTTCTAATCAACGATCTGTGGAAACCGTCGCAAATCATGCATGACCAAACGTGTTTCACCTTCCTGCCCTCCTCATGACGCTCGTAATTTAAGGGACAAGCACCCTGAGCTGAAACAAAAGATATCAGAGCTGCAAAATGAAATCAATCAATTACAGCAAGGACACAGCAATGCAGAATCAAACCTGAAGGCATTAACTGTTCTTTTTGCGGTCAAAATGCGTGCCAGACTCAAAGTGCATAGTTTTATCAAGTACAGTGACCTGAGATCTTCTAATTCTTGAAGAAGCATTGAATGGAAAGATTCCTAAATTTGACAAGAGTGAGGATTGGCAGTTACCAATTGATAGAAGAGAATCAAAATTGAAAAGTTGATATTTATTTTAACAGCATCGTAGTTTGGAGATCTTCATCTATGACTATTTATGGACTGAACCTTCTGAACTGTACGATGTCACCGTGTCAACTGCTGTTTTCATGTTTTGTTTCAAATTTTGTCCTTTATGCATTATAAAATTAAATGCCATGTTGTGTTGAAGTGTTCGTCTTTAATTCTGTTATGGAGTGTTTACAGTTCAAGTACTGTTCACATACGTTGACGCCCATGTGTGATACAATGACAAAAAAACATTTTAAAAAGTCTCCTAGCCTGTGAACAGCTGCGACTCAGCAACAGAAATTTCATACTGATGACGTAAAATCTGTCCGGAATCCAGCCATAAGCGTTGATTGGACGTCGTTGATCTAGCCATTCTTTACGAATGACAGACAAAAGACAAAATAAATGCAATGAATCTAGTGTTCCGTAGTCGGGCAGCCTGGTATTACCATGACTTGATCACATACTTTGTAGAATTTCCTTTAGGTGATTTTACAGCCAAATTCGTTGTATCTCGCGCCGTGCGTTAGCAAACTTTGAATAGGTTTTTCTGTTACGTCAATTATTTGAGTCGGGGGCAGTATTAATCACAATGCAAAACACTCACCCAGCTTGGCCTGTAAAAACAAAACTGAGAATGACTCTAGACTGGTCAGGAATAGCAAAGGAAACCGCGATGATGGGTGGGGTGGAATTTTTGTCGAGAGCAGGAGGCAGACATTGCTTTATCCTTGCAAGAAACAAGAATAAGATCAGAAAAATCTTCAAAGAAAACTGGTCAATTATTTCTCAAAACAGGGCGATTACAAGCACGAATCACACGAACCTTGAAAGACAGGAACAAACACAGTGGATTGAAATGCACCAATCACAAGTAAACATGTGCTTCCTAAGAGGCCCGATAGGATGACTGACGGAGCCAGGAGCTGATTACTTGGAGCCACCATATGTGCTGTACCCTTCAGTCAACCCTTTCCGATAAAGAATTATTTTAAGAACAGGCTTTCCAGCGAAAATACAGTGTTTCCAAGAACGTCCGCATATTGCCGTAGTGAGAAAAAAAATGGCGTCGGAAGAGCGAAATTGGCCAGCAAGTTTTTTATGGGGAATATTAAGGGCCCCAGGACACCTGGTGGATAAATACTTGGCTTGTACCAGTACAGGTTTGTCTGTATTAATATTGGACTGTTCTTGGTTGCTGTTGCACATCCCTTAAATGGTTTCAGGAGGGGCAAATTACAAATTAATATTTGTGGGTTCTCATTAATCCAATGAGTTCAAAACATTTCAATATATTATTATTATTATTATTATTATTATTATTATTATTATTATTATTAGTGTCGGTGGTGATACAGAGAGTGTTGATTCATCAGAACTGGAAGAAACAGGGCAAGAACAAGTGGAACATGACATTGATAAAATGTCTAATGCTCGTTTGCAACAGCTTACACAAACGGCCAACACGTCTTCGTATTCAAAGCAAAAATCCTCTTTGCGCGTGGAGTTTGAAACCTTTTTAGCCTCTTTGCCTAATACAAAGTCTATCTATTCCGCCACCCCCGAAGATGTTTCGCGTTTTCTGATTTGGAAAGATCGTCACGGGAAAAGGGTTGTCCATGTAGCTGAATGTGTAAATGCCCCGAGCATTTCCCAAGGTGGGGAAATTGTGCAAATATACCAAGATTGGTAAAACAAAATAAAACCTCCAATGATATTCCAATCAATATTATTATCTCCCAATGTTGGGAAACTATTTTAACATGCCAGCATTGGTATATATATCATTTCTCCAATGTTGGTATTCTAGTAAACATACCAATGATACCCCAGTATAAAACGTGCACTATCAATTATTTTGCCAGGCTTTTCTTACGATGACAGCCTGTCAATGTTCAACATGGCATCTTTAGAGGACAGACGCATAGATCACTGTGAAAAACTGTTTGATTCTATTGTATCTAATCCAGATCATAAGTTGCATCATTTTCTCTCTCCCAAGAACTATTGTCACTATAACCTCAGGAGGCAAAGCCACTTTGCAAATCCAGTCATGCGTACCAAGCGTTTTTCTAGCACATTTCTGCCATCTATGTGCAGGCGTAAGCAGTTTTTGTATAAAGTTTAAGTCATCTAAAGTCCCCGAAGTCATGGAAAGCGAGAAGTAAGACTTGTCACCTTTAAAACCGTATTTTATCAATTTGTTTTTGACATTGGGCAAAAAAAGACATGACATACTTGTGAGAGCCAAACTATTACAAGGCTATTTTAAACACGCACTGAGGAGTCGTGTACGCCTGTCAACCCCATTTTACACTGATTGTTATTACTAGACAGGCCCCGTCGAGGATGATCTACTCAGCAAATCCGATGACAATGAACAAATCCCTCCGTATCAAGTGCCTAGAAAACCTAAACAGCCTAAACAGCAACGCCAAAGCCGCGACAGGCGCCCTCAAAGGGGTACTCGTGAACCAAGGACAGAACAGTACCAAAAACGTCGCCACCACAGCCCATCCACACAGAACCAAAAACGAAGCCATGGCCTATCCGCGGAGGACAAAATTAGCCAAGCCAAAGGTGCAATCAAATCTTTAAAAAGGTACACAGACAAGGGAACTTGCCCAGATACCCTACAATATAGGGCGAGGATTTTAAGAGAGAGATAAAACAAATCCGTAAGAACGCGGAGCAAGAAACACTCAACGCGATTATACGCTTCCATCAATGTGACATCGGCTGTTTTAAGGCCGAAATCAAGAAAGGAAAGAGAGCCGCACCGACTACAGCACTGAACACCAAGAACTGTAGTACGATCAAACCAGCGTACGCGGCACAAGCTGAATGCAATGATGTAACGATCGGGGCAGTAAAACAAATTGCTGTTAACCTCCAGGCACAAATCGCCCAGTTCGGCAGTATGATGGAAAAATTAGGAGCCATTGAGAATAAAGAAGTTCAAAAGTACACGTGTATTCTCTGACTCCCACCACAAACATGGGGCCAAAAAACAAATTTTAAAAGCCAAATGGCTAGCAACTAATAAGCGCAAAGACGGCAGAAAGGTCAGACGCCAGAAACGTGTAACTATCATTCCGAGCTGTATTGCGAAGTTGGTTACTTCAACCGTCCTAAAGTTTTGTAAATCTCGTGCTTGTCAATGGCTCGTCCGCGTAAGCACGTTTCCAATGGCCGCCCTCGAAAGCAAGACGATTTGGCTTCGCTTTCGACCGAAGTTCTTTGCCTTCGACTTCAAGCACTCCACCTTCCGATCATGGGAGACAAAGCAACCCTCATCTCCTGTCTTAACTTGGCGACTGGGACAAAACAGCCCCGCTCGACCTCCAATTCGCAAGCCGGACGCGCCCGGACGAAACGTTTGGCACCAAAAAGTCAGCCGGTTAGGGTTACCTTAACCGCCGCTCCCACAGAATCCTCAACCGAACAAGTAAATTTGGAGAACCCTGGTGATGACTTCAAGCGTTGCGTCTGGTGGCGACCTCGACGAAATCATGGAGGAATTTTCCTTGGACGACTCCCCGATCCTGTCCAAGCCGGACCTTTCACCGCCGCTCAACTGGCCACCATACAGGATACCGTCAGGTCCTCACTCGATCAAGCGTTTCATTCCCCTGGTCTTTAGGGCATGACCAACAGCCTGGCAATTTCAACACTCTACATCGCAGGCCAGGATCAGCTTCTCCTGTGAGTCTCAATCGTCCGCTGGAGCAGAATTTACAAGATAAAATTATCCGGGGTGAGTACATAGATATTTCTTTGTTGCTCCCCAACTCGCTAGCTCGGCCCCAGGTCCCCGATATCCAACTTCGGGTAGATGATTAAATCCCAGGCTCCTCCCCAGTAACCAAGGTCCGCAAACGGAAACCTGTTATTGACAGTTTTCATAAGTGGTTAGACACCTTCACCGCATATGCGTTGGTCATTGTCGGCTCTCATCCACGGCGATCCCTTGAACTGTTCAAATACCAGCAAATCATTAGTAGGGTGGCCTCCAAATTCCAGGGTACCGCTTTTCTGGCCTACGACGAACATTTTTGCTGCCAAGCTGCACATGACTTACGCATTACCTGGGACATAGAACTTTGGACTGTAACCTTCTCTGACCTGGCTAAGCCTCACTGCCTTGTGTGTGCTAGCCCCCAACACAGCCGAACTTCCTGCCCCAACACCGATCCTTTATGCCAGTCGTCCAAGAACGGCCCTGTCTGCTTCCGTTTCAACAAATCATCCGGATGCAACTTGCGTCCCTGCCCTTTCCCCCATGTCTGCCGCCGTTGCTGATCCGCAGACCATTCCATTGTCGCCTGTCCTAGCAGTTTCTCCAAGGCTAACCGCCGCTCAAACGGATCCAGTAACATGAATGATTGCAGCAAGCGATAAAGTCCAGCTCCAAGCGAGGAACATTGCACCACCGGTTTCTACCCCCATTAACATTGACGTTTTATCAAAGGAACTTTCTGGTCACCCGGATAGTCATTTTGTAGCTAACTTAATTAATTCCCTCCGTTATGGCACACCCGTTGGTTATATAGTTTCCCGTCAGCCCTGGGTATCCCGTAATTTACAATCGGCTGCACCCAGACGTAGTTTCATCCTATCTGACCAAGGAGATCGCACTGGGTCGCATAGCAGGCCCCTTTCAGTCTCCCCCACTTCCTAATCTCCAATGTCACCCGATGGGGGTAATACCTAAGAAACACCCTAACGAGTGGCAAACTATTTACCACTTTTCCTATCCTGAGGGCAATAGGGTCAAGTCTATGATGTCACCCATCGTTATAACCTAGGGAAAAAGTGCATTCCTCCATATTCATTCGTACATCTGCAAATGCAAAACAAGTAAGATCATCAAGTTGTGGCATGTGAATTTACATTTCGTTCTCGACCCATCGAAGCTTCCTTAATGTGAACTAGCGGCTTCTCTTGAAGAGGAATGCTCAATTCCAGAGATTAGCTTTGGCTTTGAAGGAATAAAAAAACACATACAAAGTGTGTTCAATGAGAGGAGACGTTCTCGTAAAAGAGAAAGAATTGATTATGATTTGGTAGGTAGCTACATAAAATATACCATTCTCCTGAAGGCAATTTCATGTCATACATGTTTACATGTAGTACGTATTAGAACTTTGTAAACACAGTTGTGGTGTCACAGTTACTGGTAGTACTGATTCTAAGTATTTTTTTGGACGGCGATAAAACTTTTTCCCACATGACGAGGCCTGGCTACACTCTATAATACGACAACAAAGGAGATCCTAGATAACGAATGGAAAGTCATTCTCAGAAAAAAGGGAGTAGCATTACTTTGTTTCTTTAATCTTCTTCCAATCATTGATATAAATATTCACTATTCTTAGATCAATTATTCCGACCTAGCCAGAGGGTATGGCCTTAAAGACGTAAAATTAGGTACCATGGTGGTAAGAGAGTACTTGGAGACTGAAGGCATTAATGTGCAGCGGTTCCAACAGCATCACAGAAGTGCGTCAAAAGGCGCAGGCTCAAGAAAATGCTTGGAGGGGACATATCTGTTCCTGTGCCCAGAAAAAATGAAGATATTAAAAAATCCTTAAAGATTGGCGAATTTACAAGGGAAGTTGAAGAGAAGTGCACCCCTAGGCAAATGAAAGAACTTCTCATGAAATATGAGAGAACTAAACACTTCATGATCTGGGCAGACAATTCCACAATAATGAACCATGGACACATTATCTACCTTGTCCAGTGCCTGTATGATCCAGCCTTCTTCTTCACACCTGAAGAAATGAAGGCCAGATGGCATGAAAATGTTGTTGTACCATCTATCATTGACAGACCACATCTTTATATTCTGGGCAGATGTGGCTCTAAAGAAATTGAGCAGCTAGCATATGTGGACACAAGACAAGAATACCTAGATCAACTTCCCCACCATGTAGAAACAAGCAAAGGGGAGAAAGTAAATGATGTTGTGAGATTTTTCCATGGAGATGGGCCTGAACAACAGTTTGAAAGTGGAGAACAAAGGGGAGGAAATGCTGGTTGTACTGCTTGTAGTGGAGATGTAAGAAGGTATCGTGATCTGACATACAGCTTTCGTTGTCCATTACTGTCACCAGCTGATCGTGAACGTATAGTGCTGGCAGGTCGTGCAGGAAGGTAAAAAAAAAATGGGGGAATTAAACCATTTGAAGATTTGACAGTTGTAGAACTACAGAGAGAGTGTAGAGCTCCAGGACTATCTGATGAAGGATTTAAGAAAGAGCTGCAGTCTCATTAAAAGAGCACCTTGGTGGAGTACAGAGGGTACCAGCAATGCTCCTGAATAACCAGGAAAGAAGCTTAGAGAATCTTCACTTAGGTAAATTCACAGTAAATGTGTATGCTGTTAACAGTAATAAATTAAAATACATTTCATAAATTTTAGTAATACATGTAAAAGAAAATCAAAATTATACTTCAACTTGGCGGTAAATTATTGGGCAATATTATTGTATCCACAGATAAATGAAATGATACATGCCCAGTATTAATGCATGTGTACAAATGTGTACTGTAGTTCAATTTTATATTTTATCCTTGGTTCACCATCTTCGTTTTTGTTTATAGTAATGTGCATGTACATGTTTGTAATTAATATGGTTATTAAACGCGGACCCAATGCATCTCCATTTCCAAAACTTCCTGTATATATGTTGTGATTTATTCTCTCATCCACTGAACATTAATAAAACTTTTAAATTTTATCAAACAGGAATGTATAAGGTGCTTCCTACTGAGCCACTCCATGACGTAAAAGAACACATCTCGAACATCATCACTGAGATTGTTGCTCACCTCACAAGTGAAGAAAAGAAGCTCTGCCAGGATACTCTAAGCCTTGATTCTGGAACAAGGGACCAGCTGCGTGGTTCAGATTACAGAGAAATCCTGATTGTGCTTCCAAAACAGCTTAGAGGTGAACACACAAGAACAAAGAAGCACACACAAATTGAACTGGGAATCTGCCCATGTCCCGCTCAGTGTGTGTCTGCAGTAACGTCCATGGTTATGAAACAACTAAATGTTTTTAAAGCCTACAAGTGTGAACAGACCAAAGGATTTTTCCCATACCAGTGGCTAGATTGTTTGGATAAATGAGAAGAAACATCGCTACTTCCTCACTCTGCCGGGGCTAGACAATCACGTTAACCAGACTTGAGGACCAGTTAGAGATTGTAACTGACGGAGCAGTCAAAGACCCAGGAATAGGTGCTACTGTTTGTTTCTTCAAAGCTAAGTTGCGGGGCTCCCAAGCAATGTGAGTTCCAAGCAAGGTAGACGCCCTCTCTATTGTGGCTGCTATGAAGCACTTCAGACAAAATCTTATACAGTCAACCAAGAAGGCCTACAGTACCGACAGTAAGCCTTGTGTTCAGGCGTATGAGAAGCCCTGCCAAGTGGAGTTCTCAGCCAGCCCTTATGTATCCACTTTCTCGTCTGTTGTGAGCCGCTATCAAGGTTTAGTCAGGCATGTCTGCGGCACTGCTTTCCTATGCGTCATTTCTTAAAGCCAAAACGCCTCAACCTGTGAAAACGAGACCTGTTAGGTGTGCTCCTTCATCACTACTTAATGCTATTGGTTGGTCCTTCACCACAGATGTCATAGAACATCCTACCTCATTTGCATCCAGACAAAGGCAGAGAGAAATTACTCGCATTTGGAGAGAGAAGCACTCGCCATAATCTTTGGTGTGCAGAAGTTTCATCAATACTTGTAGGGCAGACCAATTGCACTAGAAACTGACCACGAGCCCCCAGAGTCCTTTTAAGAAGACCTTATCGACATGGCTGCAGCTTGAAGCCAGTGATGGGCACTAAAATTAGCTGCATATGATTTAACCTTTAGCGCTTGCCCAGTGGCCAATGCGAGTGTCAAAACTAGTGGGCAATTGGAATGCCAATTATCTCCGCTATGAAGTGTGGGATTAGCCCTTAATCCTCTTACTTAGCAATCTCGCTCAACCTATATATATATCCTGATGTGATTGTATGATAAATCAGTTGACGTTAGGCGTTGCTCATGTAATCTTGCTGAATCATTAAATTGGATGTCCTTGAATATATAAATCACACATGGTGTCAGATGCTGGATCCTACAGGAGGAAAAAGAGGTAGCAGAAAAGAAATTTGTTTCGCCACTTTGTTTCACTCGCGCGAACGACTTCCAATGCTCAAGATCCAAAGGAAGAAGTAATCGAGGAATCAAGCATGCCAGTCATGTCACCCCCACAGCCGCAGTGGAAACAAGTTCTTCAACGGGCTCAATACAGAGAATAACCACAAAGTGGAAGCGTGAAAATGGTGGCAGCACAGTTTCATATTCCTCCTCCGGCTAAGTTTGCTCCCAAAACATATGATGGGGACCACTGGATAAAGTGCTACCAGTTATTTGAAGCAGCTACATCACAGGATGTGCTGTCCCCTAAGGTGCGTATTGACATGCTTATTTACGCAAAGGGAAAAAATGCTGTCGACGTTTACGATGCAAGTGTAAAACAAAAATTCAAGGATGATTCATTAATTCAGGTGTAATGTCATCGGTTTTTAAAACGTGGAGATATTTTCTTGGAGTATCTACAATTCCCCACAAAAAAGATGCGAGTGAAGACTGTCAAACCCCCAGAAAGGCAGATTGACCCTTTTGCGAAAGATGAAAGTCATCTTGAGAACATCGTCACAAAAGCAGTAATGCCAGGTTACATCAAGAAGGGAAGGCTAACACGAGAAGAGATCAGTCACGCGTTTTTTGACACATTTGTTCAAGAAAAAATGTTGAGGCCCCATAAAAAAGGTGCATCTCAAGTCATGGAAGTTTGCTTGGCAAACAAAGAAAAACAAAACAGCTAGCAGTGTCTAACCCTTTAAGGACGACAGCTCTATTTGCACATTTCTTGGTCGTCATTCTCTCAAGACACCAACCACTCTCCAGAACCCGTCCAGTAGACCTGTGGTCATGTTTGATGCCATTGCAGCAGTTCAGTCAATGGGAAAGCCATCACGGGTAAGAAACAGGCGTGACCTGGCAAGCCATTTCATAGAAGTTGTTGATGCTAAGTCTAATGTTGCCACCGAAGTTCATATTGTATTTGACCGCTAATATATCCTCTGCTCCAGAAAGGAATGTGCCAGAAACGTCTGGTTACATACAGAGCAGTGATATACAAGATTGCTGTCGATGCTGTTATTGGCAAGACAACTATGAAAGATCTTTTGAGCTGCAACCAGAATAAGGAAGCCAACTCATCGAGTGCTTAGTTTTGTGTCGTGACCATTTCCAGCATTTGTGGCATTAACATCATGGAAGCAAGTATAAATCTTGCATCTACATCTCATGCGGGGTTGAAGAACTCTTCTTATTCTAGTGAATTTAAACTCAAGGCTGTTCAAATTGCAGAAGACTGTAACAGTAACAGAAAAGTCGAAGCAAAGTTGGGTGTTGTTTGTTGAAGAAACTAGCAAAGGTGCCCACAGAAACTGCTTTGGAGAGAGCATTACAATCTCTACAGGAAAGTCAATACTGGAAGACCAACAGTGATCTGAGAGACTGGTTTGACAAAAAGTAGCTTTGTGAGAACAAGGTGAATGAAAGGAAGATCTATTAATTATTTCACCATTACTTATATTTTATTATGAAATTAACCACTACATAAGAAGGCTTACATTATTATTTCAATATCCTTCTCCATAAGATGCCTTCACTTATGTACTGTATTTTGTTCCTACTTATTAACCAAGAGATGAGTTTGGGCTTATCCCAAAGATCAATTTGACGAGGCAATCAATACCAGTAATGACATCGAAAGACAGACCAGGTCATCAAGTACGACTTCCTTGCTAACCAATGCGATACAAGCCTTTCAGGGATGCTCACAGTGCCGTGTAACACTACTGGACCACTGGGGAATTGAAGCAGTATAACCAACCACTTCCACAGTGGCTCCACAACCACCCACGTGCATTTGTTGACCATGTCAGAGTGCATCTGGACAGTTCTCTCAATGTACCCAAAGAAGATATTCAAGTCCTTCCAGACGAACCGCCAACATCTACAATTAAGACTGACAATCAGACAATACTGCCAGGTATACTTGCGTTCCTTCCTGCTTTGTGGGGTTTTCATTCCCAAGTATATGACCATTTTCTTACAAACGCGCATACATATGCACACAAAAAAATGTTACAAACAGTGATGTGCATATGAGGTCACAGAAAGTCATCGTATAAGAGGCACTGAATTATACCGTCAGCAAAAAACTCCTTCATGTACGATGGAACTGAAAAGTAACTTCAGTTTGAATCAAGCAAGGCCGCAATGGCTGTGTTGCTTTCGAACAAGGTTTGGTCTTATTCATTGCCCTCACAGAAGTGGTGGTTGTTGGCTCCCCGACAACGGATTTCTTGGAATCCGTGGATTTCTGTTGAGAGACTGTGTATGCTATTTCACAAATGCTGACCAAAAAGATCTGGAAAATTCAGAATCTGGTCCCGCCATGGATAAGGAATGCCTAAAGTGTGGAAAAAGGAACCACTTCATAGCGAAATGCAAATCCAAAGGAGTGAGAGAAGCTGGTTTAGATGACGGGGAATCCAATGAAATGTACCAAACAGATGTAGCAGCCGTGAACAACTGGCCACCCTGATTCACAACAATGAATCAAGGTGACCAGCTGATTCATGACAATGAATCGCAGTAGCCCTAAGGCCTAGGCTGATAGAGGCAATAGATGATCTAGCAGCACAAGGTGTCATTGCCCCAGTGACCACACCCACCAAGTGGATAAGCTCCATTGTCGCAGCCTCAAAGAAAAATGTTTTGAACCCTAAGCATCTGAGTCACACGATACAAAGAGAGAATTATCAGCTTCCGATAGTTGAAGATATTGCGACAGCCTCCATGTAGCCAAGGTCTTCACAATAATGGATGCAAAAAATGGGTTCTCACACAAAACCTCGATGAAGAGTCTTCATACCTAACGACCTTCCAAATACCGTCTGGTTGTTATTACTGGAGGCACATGCCTTTTGGCATCTCGTCAGGTGTTTCAACGGAAGATATATGAGCCCAATGAAGGCATGTTAGGTAATGAGGTAGTGGCTGACGACTTAATTGCCATTGCATACAGTGACACTTTTCAGAAAGCAACCCAGGATCATGACAAAAATCTCCTACCTTTTCTCAAAAGATGCAAATTAAATGTCCGCCTCAATCTTGAAAAGCTTATGCTGCGAGTCTCAAGTACTTTTGCAGACAAGAGTGACAGAGAACAAAACAACATTTTTTTGTTGCAAGAACAACATGAAAATTTTGTAGCAGCGGTGAGAAAATGACAAATGCTAAGGTTCACCTTTAGCACAACAGAAGCTCTAACCCTAATTTCTCTGTTTTCGCCAGGCCTCAAAAGTTTGTCACGAGGCATTTTGGAATGGCGAATTCCGTTGTTGTTTGAGTAGTTGACACTGGTGATTTTAATCAGGTTTGTTTGATCAATCCGTTGTTTTCCAAGTTTGACCATTGTATGACTACTTTAAGGATGTTTAAAATTTCTTTTCTTGTTACCTTAGTGTGACTAATGAACGTCTGGTACAGTGTATGTATCCTAAAACACGTGCCCTACACATGGTGGCAAGTCTCTTACCGCCTACTGACTGACCTCCAAGCTATTATGAAACTTTAAAGAAAGAAACTTGACTTTTCTGTTAAGATCTGCATTTTTAAAAAAGTATTTGATCAGCATGTTAATAGAGCTATACAATTTATTAAATCATTATTATTGTTATTGTAATTATATTATTATTATTATCAAAATCAAGATGTAACTGAGTGACCAATTTCAGTCTCTCACTCTTCTCTTACACAAAATCAAATGGGTAGCAAGGCTTATAGTTATTGAAGACAGGTCTCTTAATTCTAACTTTATTGAGAAAATTGAGACAATAAGGGGTATCTTAGACAATTGGTCGGCTAGAAGACTGACCCTCTTAAGTAAAATTACAATCATTAAAACTGTAGCCGTATTACACATCATCTACATATTGTCATCTCTTCCAACACCTCCTGACATACTCACGACAATCAACTCTATATTGTACGATTTCCTTCGTCGGGGGAGGGTGCGGCTACACGTAGGCTACCTTGACTAAGGTATGGGTCGCACTACCTTGTGGTAGAAATCTGTCATCGGTGGACATTACTAAGTGCGACCTGAAGTTTTCAGGTTGGAAAAAAACTTTGAAAATCAGCAAAAACATCAGAAACACCGTAGTGCTTGTGTGGGGCAGGGAGATTTTGGAAAACTCGAGCTAAACAATAAAAGGAATGACAGCAGTAACAGTCAGCACTTGTCAGTCTTGTCAGTGAAACGTGATCAATTTGAAACATCAACAATCAAAAATAAACGTGGTCAAATGTTCAGACCTTTGCGCTTTCGTGGACGGACGAGGGAACTACTATCCTTGGCCATTTTGAGGCTTTTACGCATCCGTTGCCTCCAACTGGTTTGGCTTGCATCACGCAAGACTTAAAGTTGTAGTTCTTCAACCTACAGTGGTTTCGAGATTTGGGTGCTTCGTTTTCGAGTCCTAGGTGCTTCGTTTTCGAGATTTGGGTGCTTCATGCTTTGGTCTTCGTTTTCAAGTGCTTCATTTTCGAAACTACCCTCTACAGTCTATCGTGACCCAGCTCCAAAGGATCCAGTTGATACCCTTCTGTCTCACACCAAAGTTTCCAAGAAAATCTATGAATGTATAATGAACGAAAAAGCCTCTATACCATCAAGAAGTCAGGGAAAGTGGTTGGAAGAGAGAGACATACATTGTAATGTTAGTATAATAGTAAACTGGGAAAATACGAATTGCCTATCATCTCTGTGTACAAGAGAGTCAAAGCGTAGAGCATTCCAATTTAAATTCCTTCACAGAAAAATCGCCACAGCAATAGTGCAAGACCTATTCTCATAGTTATAGGATCAGAGTGGCACAAACTAAACCAGGTTGCTAAATTTGCATGCAACAAAGCTGGACATTGGAGGGCACAGTGTCCTAATACATGACAAAGTTTCCCAACAGTCAACGACTAGCTGCCAGCCTGCCGCAAGAGCTAGGATTGGACAAGATTTTTATACGCTAAATAAAGCTCGTCACTATAGAAATGTTTAAGGTTCACAACAATATGGCACCTGAATACCTATGCCAAAAAGTTTTGAAAATGAGGTCCAACTGTGATACTAGGGGCTCCTCTTCTCCTCTTTTAATTGCCTCTTCGCAAAAACAGGTTTTGGCTATAGGGGAGCATTTAATTGGAAAATATTACGCAAGGACTGCGTAAATGCAAGTCAATGAACTTATTTAAATCTAAATTGGACTGCTTGTTTCCTAGCTTCTTTCATTCCTCACTATAATCAAGAGGAAGCCACTTGGAGTGGACGGCTTCCCTGTGCATTTTTTCAGTCCCTGCCCTCTGGAATTCCTCTCCCACAGCCCATCATAATGATGCCATACTCCATTCACCAAAACAACCCCTCTGTAGTGCCCTCCACTCCAAAATGTCAATCCAAAAAGAAGGTACCTCCAAATGGCAGGGGTGAGAATGAAATATTCGAGTTCACTGCGTGATTGCGAACTCTGGTGCAGAAAAGAACGATCCAAGTGCACCAACCTATTGTTGGGAACGGCAAAAAGTCCCACGATCGACAGTTGGACACCCTATTACCAGAACCAGAGTCCATACGGTATCCTGAAAATCGCCAGATCACGGTATCCAGACATAGCGGCCTCGGAAGAAAATGGGGTTCAACCAGGAAAAAGTCAATACGCACACCTGTGCAAGTTTTTTGAAAGATGCCAAGATGCACTGGCACTGGCAAATAAAAATGAACAAATTGTCAACAAGAAATTCAAAAGACATTAAAAGGGACAACAATTAGAGAAGGTATTTCTTCTATTTAAGCTCATAATTATTTAGTAATAATTTAATGTATGCATCAAACTATAGCTCAATCAATAGATCGTTTTCAAGTGACGTTATGGCGGCCATGTTGGTATACAAGAACAATAGATTTTCTCTCCCTTGGGAACTTATCTCCATTGTACGCAAATTCTGCACAAACATTTTGTACTGTTTTGTAAACTAACATGGCCGCCTTGTCACATAAGTGAAAACCATCTGCAAATCAAAGAATTTATTAAACTTGTCGGTGGTATCTAGCCGAGGGTAGAACCCTCTACTAATTGGGGACACGAAAACGAACAAATTACAACTAATAGAGTATATTGAAAATAATGGTATGAGACCAGACCCCTCACTGATCTCAACAATAATATAGGCCATATCCGTATCTTTTTAACCACGTTTACTGTTGCTGAGCAACAGTGCAAAAGGAAAAAGAAGAGGAATGCACAGAAGGACCTAAAAAGGAAAGCAAAAAAAAGGGCAAAGAACAAGTACATGTACCAACTTACAGTGAGAAAGAACCAAACAAGGAGGAAGAAGAGAGATCAGTCATAGATGAGTGGTCTACCGAAGAAGAAATTGAAGACTAATACAATACAATATACAGTTGCACTCATTATTTTGGCTTTGTAGTAATAATTGGGTGATAAGTAGTTATTCTGTATGATTAAATGTTTTTATGGTGTTTATTATAATGCAATATACACTGTATGTTGCAGATAGTCTGGCTGCCAATGAAACCCATACTTTGTGGTTCTTAATGTTTGTTAAAAGTACCAGTGGCAGTGTTGCTGTTCATGTTGTTGACTAGTTAATGTTGGTAACAGTTAAAGTGGGCACAAATAATTTTATAGAATATTAACAAAGCTACCAAATTCTAATATTTATTTATTACAAATTTTATTTAATTATTTTTATTATAATACAGTATACAGTGTATGTTGTAGGTACACTAGCTGCAATTTAAAACAAAAACAAGGTTCCAATTGTCTCCTTTCAATAAGAAGAAAGTGACTTTTGTTCATAAATATTTGTGCCTAATAATATTGTTGATTTCTGAAACTCAGACTTTCTGAAAAAGTCACAATTGGACCTTCCTTCTGTATCAATTTTTTTTCTTTACCTTCTTCTTTGCATTTCCCCTTGCATGAATTTTTTTTTGTTTTTTTCCTCATCACTTTTCTAATGGTCCGTTCCTAAGCATATCTGTCTGATCTCGTTAAAACGTGGCCAGCCCGGTGTGCAAAAAAGTAGAGGGCTTGACATCTTGGTCGGTACAGCTGGATAGCCCAGGGACTGCCCTAACAGTGGGTGGGTGGATCAGGCCTTGGGGTCAACCAACCCATCAGTAAGCAGCAGTGTTCAGAGGAGACTGGCTAGCGAGTACCTTCGTCTTAATTTGCCCTAGCCAGCTGAATCAGGCCTCTGTTGAGAATGATTATCATGATAATTGCAGAGCTCAGTGGGAGGTGCAGACAGTCAACCATTGTCCTGGGTGGGGAGGGTCAAAGTCTTGGTACCAAGGACACACTTAGCATAGGACCTTTAGACACTCACTGAAGCCATGTTTAAATAAATCCAGTCAGATTTATATTCAGGCAAATGCCCAGTCATTTTGCTACCTGAGTCAATCCAGGAAAGCACAGGGAATCCCCAACACCGGCAACTACAAACAGAGAACATTGCATGAGAATTTTTTGCACCAAAGTTTTTTTGCAAAGTTCCAAACAACTGAAACAGTTACTTCAAAAACTAAAACATGACCAACAAGGCATCACTTACATGAGTGAGAAGAAAGGAAGTGAAGAATCTTATCAACAAAAAGGTTTTGTCATCAGGAAGCTGTTGAAAGAACGTACAAATCGCTCGCTGTAGAGACTGATGATGACTTCGCTTTTGAAAATCAATGAAATGCTCTTGCGAAAAAGCAGAAGTATCAGTCCATGCTTAAAGAAAGACCATAAAGAATACATATTACAATGCTGTCATCAAACCAGCTCTCTTATACGGCTTTAAAATTTGGTCACCGCATCTAAGGAGCACCTGAACAACATTTTTTGACTACAGAAAAGAGGATCATCTTGGACACAAAACAATGCTCGTGTTCACTGCCCTTGTTCAACACGTTAAATTTGCTACCTTTCTATCAAGATGCATACATCGACAGATGCACATTGATTCGCAAGAGAACACAAAACACCTGAATACCAGCACTATGCTTCAACTGAATTCTGATGCCTACTCCAGAAATACACGTTTCAACAAACTAAACCTATGCTGCCCCATATACAACAACTACTGAAGGGGGTGAACATTCTCATTTAGATCAATTGAAGACTGGAATAACATGGAGAAAGCGCTCATAAACTCTAAGGACAAAAAGTTTCGGAGTCTAAAAAACACTCTTTTAGAAAGACAAAGAAAGTAACAAATTTGACAAGCCATTTAAGATTTTTTATTAATCAAAATAAACTGTTGTTTATTAATTTACTTTTTAGAATAACACTTAATGGTATTGTATATATTATAGAGAGAGACCTATTTTCTGAACTGGTTAGAATAATTATTCTAGAGTGCTCAACTTTTCAGGGGCAATTTATGCCAAATTGATATCTCACAAACACTACCATTGAAGAGGAGCAGTGTACAGCACCTGCTGTGACTCAGAAAATACAAAATGTTATTGCTGCCCGTTCCATTCCTGTTGATAAAGTAATGAGTTTTGGAAGTGATGGGGCATCCATCATGACAGTTGGGGGAGTGAGCACACTTCTCAAGAAAGAGAACCCATTTATGATAAATACTCATTGTATGGCTCAGTGTTTGGCATTGTGTACTAGCCAAGCTGCCAATCAAGTAGAAAAAATGGAGAAGTACAGACAATTGTTAACAGATCTGTACTATTACTTCTCTAAATCTGCAAAACGTGTTGCTGGGCTAAATGCTATTCAAGAAATACTAGACAGCCCACAGTTGAAGATAAAGGAGATGCATTCAGTTCGGTGGTTTGCTTTCTATAGTGCCCTAGAAACTGTTTACAGGTCATGGGACGCCCTTGTAACCTATTTTGCTGACCACAAGAATGATGCAAAGGCAGTAGGCTTTCTCAAGAAATTAGCTCAGGTTGAGAATGTGGCAAACAGCATATTTCAGAAAGAGGATCTAGATGTTTCAATCATCCAGGCGTGCATTCCCACCACCCTTGGTGAAATTGCCAAAGTGAACGAGGGAAGTGGCTACTATATAAAGAAACTTGAGGAGTCTCTGAAACAGGATGAGTCTGAGAAGTGGCATATGGGTGCTGGTGGCCATGAAATTTCATATTCAGAAACTCAAAAAGCTCAGGCTATCAAAAGCAGAGATGCTTTTATTGACAATCTCACCGAGCAGATAACTGCTAGATTTCCTCAGGAATCACAGGCTCTTGCTGATGCATTTGCAATCTTAAGTCTGAGAGGAGTGTCTTTCATGACAGCTGAAGACCTTTCGCATTATGGAAATAATAAGTTACTGAAACTGTTGAATCACTATGGATCAGACAAGGCAAATGTGGTCAGAAGAAGAGTAATTCCTGCTGTAGTTGATCCTATGAAAACCAAGATGGAATGGTCTTTATTAAAAGATGTTGTTCAGGAGCAGCAGTACCCAACTGGCAAGTTATCCATGCTGTGGAGTTGTATTTTCAAGTTTC
This sequence comes from Porites lobata, assembly GCA_942486035.1. Taxonomy (NCBI): domain Eukaryota; kingdom Metazoa; phylum Cnidaria; class Anthozoa; order Scleractinia; family Poritidae; genus Porites; species Porites lobata. The sequence continues at coordinate 828,828 of CALNXK010000178.1, read as the reverse complement.
ATCCAGACACCTTTCCAAATTTGCTGAAGTTGGTACAGCTGGCCCTCACTCTTCCACTACAAACAGCCGATGTTGAGAGAGGATTTAGTGCTCAAAACTTAATTAAAACGGCCCACAGATATCGAATGGAGTAAAACACAGTTGACAATCTCATGACAATTAGTGTAGAGGGGCCTGCAGTTGAGAGGTTTCACTTTAAACAGAGCTGTTTTCTCATGGAAAAGAAAAAAGGAAAGGAGAATTTTCAAGAAATGAGCTTTAAACTTGTTACTGCAAGGGTAGCAGCCCATCCCGCCTAAACCTTTTAAAGTTTTAACGCAATTTTCTCTTCCATTGAAGCAATGAATTAAAACTGTTAAGCTTTGCTTTGACTTCGTCCAAATTAAAAACCAACATAACTTTAGGCTGTTCTTGCCTGGAAAAGAAATACAAAAATTCTGTTTCATCAGGTTTCTGTTCAGTGTTGAGACAGTTTAACTCAAGGCTGTGTACCTACTGGAAACCCACAGATACTGATGCAGTACTTGTTTCTCATCTTTCAAACAAAAGCTGTAAACTCAAAGAGCGGAAGAATGCTGTAACACATAGAAAAACAGATACAGGTAACACACAATAACTGTTTGTTATATGACTTTCTAGTCCATTTCTAAGATGAAAGTTAAAAAAAAATATCTGTTGAAGCAAGGCAAATACATTTGTTATTGAATAACCTTGCTCTTCTCTAAAAACAGACTTTAATTAAGTTGTGCATTTGTTTTGATGATAACAATACTATACCCAGTTTTGTTTTTTATATTAAATAGGACACAAATTTAGTGTCCCTTAAAAAACTGAAATGTCCCCCTGAAAATTGTTGACTGGGACACACTGTCCCCCTCGATGGAAATCCTGGATCAGACACTGTTAGGGTCAAACATTTTGCAATCTTTGAATGAAAGGGCATACTTATGTCCTTCTAAACCATAAGACTTCCTTGAGCCCTATGTTTTGTAGCTGCTGTGCACATATTTATCCTACAATTGTATCTTCCAGGTTATAATTCCCTTTTAGATTTTATTCCCATTTGGATTCCTCTATAAAGACTTTCTTGTTTATTTTATGTTCATTTTTCTCACAACTATTTGGGTTACACTTCCTTCTTCGTTCTTTCCTTCTGTGCCGTCCAGCTACATGTATTTTTTGACAGTTTTTTTCCCATTCTGCAGTCACCAATCTTTACAGCGTTAGTTTTTTGGCCATCAATTTTTGGAAAACATGAATCTTGCACTCTGTCACGAGAAGCACCACAGGTAGCCCAAGTTCACTATGAGAGCTCTGAGCAACATTGTCCATTAGCTAATTAATTATTCATATGGCAACGATTATAAGATTATAAAGCGTTGTATGAGAATTATCCTATTTCTCCATAATTGAGCGAAACGTGCTTTAAATTGTTCCTTTTAAGCTTGCATTTAGTATTTTATTATGTTTATTTGTGTGTTGACCGTGTTTCAGGCCTCTTAGGATATACTGAGAACAACACTACCCTTCTAGGCTAATTAATTATTCATACAGCAAGAAAATTACAAGACGTTGTAGGAGAAATATTTTTTGCTCACTAAATTATTAAAGTGTGCATTGAATGTCGCCTTGAAGCTATACCTTTAGCCTTTTCTTGTTTTTCTTTGTGTTCTCACTGCATGGCAGACCTCCTAGGCACTGTTTAATACCTCTTTGAGTGACAGTTTTTCACCCAGATGACAGTAGAGAGAAGAGAAGAGAAGGTTGGCAAACTTCTCTCGACCGGCTCCGCTCTCGGCGGCGATAAATTCCGTGACTTTTGCGACATGGAGACATTTCTGCCAGAACCAAATGTCCTGATAGACAACGCACATTTTCCATCATTCACATCAGCAAAATTCCCATTTTGAAGGTCCTAAATCACCGACGAAGTGGACAATTCACAGCCGTGGTTAGGCGAGTCAAGAGCAGACCCGCAACGCACTCCAAAAATCAAGTCGACAATTTCAAACCGCCCCGGGCTGGCAGGGTCAAATTGTTCTGAAAAGAGACCCTTGTCATTCTTGTTTCGGGTGAAGATGCCCATACAACACGTTCTGACCACTAGAAACCTGACCGGCCTGTCGTAATTCAGAACCTGGCCATGACCTTGGAGCAGATGAACATCTATTCATTGCAGTTACGTTTGTCTGGTATTCTTAGAGGGGGCTGTTAGGCCTTCTTTGAGACGTTTGAGCAGATGCTGATTAACCTCCAGTTTACACAAAGTAACCTCCAGTTTTTCCTCTCTTAAAATACCTTGATTAATTAGGTCTTTAAAATATTGGTGCTCACACTGTCTTTCACAGTGAATTTGCCGGTCTGCGGAAAACCGCGAAGAATTTAGGACTGGGTAACACAATCGATAAAGAATCAGTTAAAGTTCGTTTCTTTATTTGCTCTCTCAGTGGCTAAACTCAACATTAAGATCTTTGAGAATACTGGTTGTATCATGGAAAAAGACCAAGAGGGCACTCAATACCAAAGCCACAAATGGCCGGCATGACTGCTGGCCATTGTGAAATAAAAATATTTTCGGGAGATTATTAAAAATTAAAATCCTATCATGAATATCACTGCCGTAAACACTGTTCACAAATATACTAATCTGGCTGGGTAGTTTAGGTCGTTCTCTACAGTAATCTTTAAGATTATACCAGTCCGGCCTAATAAAATCTCATTAAAAAAAACTTATTTAAGAATAAGTAAGCCTAAAATAGGCAGGGTGCTTAGGAAAATTGCTTATTAAACTCAACTTCAACTCATAATAGTAAAATTATTGGATAACATATATACAAGATACATTAAAAAAGAAAAGTGTTTCTCAATGTTAAATTGTAAAGGGAATTAATGGTCATTAATTAACCTAATCAACAGAGAAACAAAGCAACAGAAAAACTGAAAGCATAGCTATTGAAACCAGAGTCAATGGAAAGGACAGACTACAAAGTAAGTAAAAATGTTTTGATTTAAAACTAAAAAAACGGTAACTGGTTAAGACATTGAGTCCACTTGCATAATTTTTGCCTTATCAAGACATCCTTCGTGAGAAGAGACTACACAATATGCATGCTTAAAATGTCACCAACGCATCAGATCTATTAAGAACCAGTAGGGTTTTGGAAATTGGTGTGTGTAAATCTTTGGTTTTGTATTCAGTTTTTGGTTTCAATCGAAACGCACAGGGGTTTTTCACTTTTAGGTGCTTTTTTGAGCGGTTTTTCGGTTTCTTATAGTCCCCAATCCCCCCTAATTGCGATGCCGTGATTTGTGTAAGATACAAAAATTTCTTCACAGTGAAGAAAAAATCATAAAAGCCATGCCTACTCTAAAAAAAACTCAACTAAACTTGAAAAAACTGTAGTTTCATGTGCCTATTAGTAATACAGCAGATATTTTTTTAATGTCATAGATCACCACCTTGGTCATTTACAACGGAAAAATTTGAGTCATACTCAAATGATAATAATAATAATAATAATAACTTTATTACTGTGAAGATGAAATAATCAACATGTCACGAGCGTGGGACAAAGAAAAAAATCTGAGTCTCCAACAGGATTCGAACCTATGACCTCACAAACAGCGGGCGAGCACTCTATCCACTGGGCAATGGAGAACTCATGGAGAGCGAGGCCATATACTAAGTTCATATTTGACATGTGTCCTGCAAACTGCTAGGATCAGCAATGTCAAGATCATACTTTATGGTTTCAGATTTGCTAGGATCAGCAATGTCGAGTTTGTACTTTATGGTGAAGAATGAAAGATGGTAAATTTTAAGCTCGGTGAACAAATGTGAAGATGAAATAATCAGCATGTCACGAGCGTGGGACAAAGAAAAAAATCTGAGTCCTCAACAGGATTCGAACCTATGACCTCCCAAACACCGGGCGTGCGCTCTATCCACTAAGCTATAGAGAACTCATGGAGGATGAGGCCACATACTGGGTTCATATTTGACATGCGTCCTGCAAACTGCTAGGATCAGCAATGTCAAGATCATACTTTATGGTTGAAGAATGAAAGATGGAAAATTTTTAAGCTGGGTGAACAAATGTGAAGATTAACATTTAATCTTCAATAATCAGCATGTCACAAGCATGGGACAAAGAAAAATAATCTGAGTCCCCGACAGGATTCAAACCTAATATATAGATTTAGCCAGGGATAAAGGCGAAGCTCCCATTAATAAATTTATGATATAAATCGAACAATAAAGTTGTCATTTACAAATCAGTTAACTTAAGGGAACATTCATGTGACTTTTGAGGGAAAGGCTAAGTGATTTTAGAGTGAAACATCTTACATTGAGTTGGTAGCCTTATATGTACACCCAAAAAATAGCAATCACCTTCGATCACAATCAATGGCTCTTGATCACAGTAGATTAGGCCTGGAAAACAAATTCTTGCAAAAAATCAGGCCGAATTTTTTGCTTTCAACAAGTCTACTTTACAAAATCTTGCCAACAAATCTGGGGGTGTGTAAACCAACCTTTTCTACTTTTTATACATCACAGCTGAGGTAAAACAGTACTATTTATCTACAGACCTCGGACAGAATGCAGTATTTCACAATTTTTCAAGACAAATTGCACTCAGTCAATATTCAGGACGACCAATAGTGGGCTTTTAGCAAAACCATTCAGAAAATTTCCAAAATCACCTATACGGCCAGCCGGTTCTCACTTTTGACAAGCGCCAAATTTGCAGTGAACATTAATAGAGTTACGCTTCACCATAATAAAGAATTTACTTCTATTTTTTTATTTAATGGTTTTATAACGATGTGTATAATCTCATGAAGGGTTTGATACGCACAGCATTTTGAGTACTCCTGCAAGCGATGTTCATGAACGACTGAAACAAACAGCACAGAAATTAAAATTGCAAGAGAGACTACTAGCAATTAATAAAAAAATATAATTCGGTGAAACATTTACAGAGACAACAATTTTCATTCACAAAAACAAGTACTAAAGTGTTTCTAAAAATGCTGAGTCTTAAAGCTTCTGAAGTTTAAGTTTATGTTTTAAGCCGGCCTCCCGGTGTTGGCTTTTTTTAAAGATGAACTCAAGGCAAGAAAATCGCTCAAAGTTTTCTTTCTACAGCCAAATTTCGAACTATGTATTCTTCAGAACATTTTATTTCCCTTTGCGGTGAAAAAATATATATCTAAAGGCTTTTTAAAGTTCTGTAAGCTTATATCAAACCTGATACTAGGTCAGATCATTGTCTTAAATCTTACAAACGTGCATAAACTTGCCGCATACACTGTGCTCGACTGCATAAAAAAAAAAAAAAACATCAAATACAATAATTTACTCAGGCTTAACATTCAAGATGCAGCCCCTGAAAGCTATCAAGTAAAGCCAGAATCGCTTGAGACTTTTGAACCCTCTTATGCATCAAGCAAGGCGAAAAACGAAAACGATGCCATCTGAAATCGGATTTCCGACTTTGACAAGCGACGCATCTCTCAACCAAAAAAAAACAATGGGTCGACACCTGACCCCACGATACAGTCAGGTGATACTGGTCAGCAGATACCTTGTTTTGACAGCTATCAATTGATCAAAACATTGATGCGCAATCAGTTTTCTCCTGGGCTCCTAAAGTAGTTAGAAAGTGTGAAAGTCAACATTGGTTTTCCTGTGGTGTGGACAGTCACTCAGGCGGGCGGGTGGTCATTCGGTGTACGGTCACGTGATTACCAAATTTTCTGGGATGGGTAGATTTAGTTAGCTATGGGGCTTCGCTGTGACCTCCCAAACACTGGGCGAGTGCTCTATCCACTGAGCTATGGAGAACTCATGGAGAGCGAGGCCACATACTAGGTTCATATTTGACACGCATCCTGCATACTGCTAGGATCAGCAATGTAAAGATCATACTTTATGGCGAAACAATGAAAGCCGGTAAACGTGAAGACGAAATAATCAGTATGTCACGAGCGTGGGACGTATGGCTTTTCAAAGTAGTTACACCAATATCATGAATAAAATAAATTTATACAATGATGTGAATGCTACGCGTACTGTGATTGGTTGTTGGCCATGATCTATTGGAGTACACATACATGGATGATGTCACGGGAAACTTGTTTTCTTTGTTTTCTTCAACAACTTAAGAATGCCTAAACTACAAGAAATCTTCGCAACAGTTGCCATCGTGTCATCAGTACGAGGGACTCATAGTAAAAGTAATTAAATAGGTGCATTTAATGTGCATGAGCTATTTTGAATGCTTCAGTGTAACCATATCAACAATCTACTGTTTTAGTCCTAAATTCAGACTTTTTTGTGAGAAATTAGGTATTGCTGTACATTAATGAAAACAGGAACCGCTGGCACAACTGAGTTGATCCTCGTACTATAGATTCACTTTTCTTCGTCTTTCCTTGTTGTAGATGGTTGCATCATCATTACTCACAAGGTTGTCGCATGCGATTCTACTGAATGAAACAGTCTTTAACGTTGACGACTTGATTATAAAAGTGTTATACGCTATTGATTCTTAACGAAAAGAGCCTTCACTCAAGGCACTACTTAGAAAACTAAAGAGGTCTTCATACATTCAGGTTACTATTATTACTGTGAGAAGCCAGTCATCATGAGATATACAGTCACATACTTTGCACGTGATAGGGTTGGACTTTCCCCCTTCCGGGCTTCGTACGCTGGGGAATTCGAGTTGTCTTACAGTAATCCAGTAAACAGGATTATAAAATTTAAGTCCATATCTAAATATCAATTATTGTTTCATTGGAAGAACTTTGAAAAATATATGATCTTTTATACTGGACATTAAAGCAGGTGAAACAGAACTCATAAATTATGAAATGCACGCGTTATACTGTTCGCTATAGCCAAATTAGGTCACTGAGAAATGTCTTGAAGCAGCACCCACACTAAAATATGGACCCTTAAACAGCTGCATCACTGTACTCAGCTTTTGAATCATACAGATATTTCAATGTTATGCTTCTTAACACCTTTAGCTGTAACAAAAGACAAAAAAATTGGAAGAATCAATACGGCGGTCTCAAAGTGCCCTTGTTTGACCTTCATCAATGTTATCTTTAAGATGCCAAAATCTCACTGGTTCCTAGCATCAACTCATAGTACCTTCAACCTAATAGAGAGAAGTCATTACGTCACATTGCCATGGTAGCAAAATTCACCGAAAAAGTCACTTAAAAGTCTATTCGCACTATTTCAAAATTCACCGATCTTATTCAATTTCATTTAATTTGGCAAATCTTGGCAAAATTTTCTTTGGGACTGTATCTATAATTCCCTTTCATTAGAAAACAGAAGCGACAATTTGTCTGTTGTGTTCACCTACTCCATAAAGCAGGCTCATGAAATAAGAAAGTTTCATGTTGCAGTGGTGCAACAGCGGTAGAGAAATTACGAAACAGCATGATGCACGTGCCAAGTTGTTGTTTGTTAATACAAACATATTAATTTTTACTGATCTTCTTGCCGTCGCCGTCAGCGTTGGTCTTGTTGTCATCCAGAAATAGTGCTACCATGGTAACACGATGTCACACTTGCCCCTGTAACACACATCCAAACACACAAAGCCACATACGCTCAAACTACTAACTTATGAGCTACTTTTTCAAAATAGCTCCAAAAGAAAAGTGACAAGGGTATCGGGCCCTTGTGGTTCAACATAACATCAGCCCAGAAAGTAATAAATTTGCCACAAAGATGTTTATCTTGTACTTGTGATAGAGATCTATCATTTCATCACTAAACTTTTCTTAAAAGGCTTTGAGCATCAATGTGAGGAGCAGATACAGTGTAAACTACCTGATTTCTTGGACAATACTAAGATCTAATCAGATTTTTGGCTCAACCAAATATCAGCATTGTCCTGAGACAGATTGGTGGAGCTGTTTGGAAAATTAGGATGGTGTAACTCAGAATAAGGGCTATTTCTAACTTGTGGGTACACCACACAGCAATTATCACAAACTCCTCAGGTGCATAATCACAGTAGCAGCAGCTCTCATACCAGGGTGTGGGCATTCATAAACACATATTTTACAGAGGGGAGGTGTCAAACTACCTCCACAGAAAATGAGAAGCACTTGGTGAAAGAGACCAATGCAGACAAGATACAAACAAACACACTGCGTTAACTGTACAAAAATGTTGCAGTGACTAAAGGAAATAATTGTAGAGAATCCTCTATTCCTCTTCCACCTTACACAGTAACTAAGTCCCGCCAAAAAGCATCCTGGGGTCCAAGGGCATCACCAACTCATATTTCAAGCCAAGATGCTCTCTTAGGGGACAAATACATGCTGATTAGTCACTGATTGAGGTGAAGGGATAGAGGAAATTGTCTATGATAATTTCAATTTCTACCACCCTTAGGTTGACAAAAATGAGGTGAATCCCATGGGTAATCCAATAATTCAGGGCTGGATGAGGAAAAAGCCAATGTGCTTTGACTCCATTCATCTCTCTTATCAAGTGCTTCACTTTGGTCACACAGTCAAATTGACATTCCTCTGCTGTAAAATGTACATAAAGACAAATCCCATAACCCTGAAATAAGTCCTAACACATTTAATGAAGGGGACATTCTATCTGCCTCAGTGACAAAAGGGAAGTACTAATGAAAGACACTGCAGGGCAGCAAGATGCAACAATTCACCTGGGTGTGACAAACTACACTGACGTTTTCTTTATCTATATGTGCATCGAATTGCATGTGAAAGTTGGAATGACCCACAGAGTTCTCGTTGAAAGTATAAAAGAGAATCTTCACTTCCTCTTCTACCTCATGCAGTAACTGATCCCACAAAAAACAAAATCCTGAGGGTCCAATGACATCACCAACTGAAAATGCTTCACCTATACTTTGATGTCAGGATGTCTTTTGGGGGGAATACACAAATGCTACTCAGATACTGTAAGAGGTAAAACAAGAGGGAGAATATATTCTCTTTAATAACTCGAACCAACTAACATAAACGAGAATTAGAAAATGTTCAGATGCTCATCCAGTCACCCGGAAGTGGATGTGACAAAAGCCAATCACCCAGTGAAATGTTGTATTTTGCCCTAGTCATCTCTTTCACCAACTGCTTTACTTTCGTTGCTGCAGCAAATTGCTGTTCTTCTATCAAATGTGCAGGAAAAAAGAAATGCCCTAACCTTAGAACTTGTGCTCCAATTACATTTTACAGATGAGTATGTCAATCTACCTCCACAACAAAAGGCAGTGCCAAGTTAAGGACACCAAAGAGTAGTTGCAAAGGGAATTGCAGACCACATTGGGTGTATGTTTCTTTAACTGTCTGTGCAAGTTGAATGTTAAAATGAAACATGGGATACTACCTGGAAACATCATAGAAAATCTTCCCTTTCCTTTCTCTTGCCTGAGTTCCACAAAGACATCCTGGCGGTCCAAGGGCATCACCAACTTAAAACATACTACTTCTGCATTGATGTCAGGATGCCTTTATGGCAAATACACAAATGATACTGCAAGAGGCCAAAGGGAGGTCAAAGATACTCCATGATGATTTCATGTTCCTCTACCTCACAAAACCAGGAGTTTCCATCTTCTCATCTACAAGATGGACAAGTTGATGTGGTCCACAATGCCTAAGTCTACTGAAATGTTGTATCCTGAGATCAATTTAATAAAACGTTGACAAGTGCAATTTACAAGTGTCACCATTGTTTTAAGCCTAAAAACAATAGCCATACTTGTAAATTACACATGTAAAAATTTAGTCAAATTGACCCTTCTCACCTGGTGCTCCACTTTGTCACCTATGTAAAATGTGTGTAAAGAAATGCCCAAACCCTGGCACAAGTACACCTACTTTAAATGCTGCCATCATGGCCTGGAGGAGAGTGTGATTCATACGTGGTAAACCCCAGAGGCAGACGTGGTCCTGAATCAGGGATATACCATTTTTCATTAATATGAACTTAGGGACTTCCCCAACCAATGCACTGACCTCTTACAGAACTACAACTTTCTCAATTGACTTGACAGCAAATTTAAGGTTGGAAATAGGGCAAAAGCTGCTAATCTTATTGGTCTCTTAAGACGGTTTTTTAAGACAAGGTAATGTGACAGCAGGCTTCAGGCAATCAGGTACTTTACCACACCTCAATGACGCACTAACCATTTTTGTAAACACCGAAAGGAATATTATAAGGGATTGGCATCAATCTTCTTGACCAGTAAAGACAACTCATCGCATAGTAACAGATGTGAAACATTCAAATTTGAAACTTTATTCTGGCAAGCTGGCATTAGGCAAGAGATCTATAACCCAAGTAGTTTTCTGAAGAAGATATTGTCTGTCAAAAGGTTTTTCATTAATGATCATGGCAATCATATTGCAGTTATTACTGTCAACCTGAATTTCTTTTCATACAAACTTGCTTTCTGTGAATCGACAGTTGGCATTACCGTTGAGAACTGTTTATTTCTTTAGCTCTGCTTCTCTATCCACTTATTCATTGCTAACTGAAACTGAATTTATTGCAATAGACCATGTAATTGTTGATGTGCCTGATGAATATTTATCAGAACAAGTGGTACTACAGATGCAAGTAACAGCTCAATAGTCTCCATACGACTTAAAAACAAATGAAGCAAATGCATTGGTTAATGTGAAAAAATAATGTTACATTCAAATTTGTACTGAGTTCTGCTGTTATTTATTCCTCTGAGAGGTTTTAACTCCTTTAATTTAGTGGCAGCTTTCACTGTTTAAAATTATTATACATTTTGTGACAGCTCCTATAGCAGCAGACTTAATCAGCCTTAGTTTGGTAGATGAAAAATAATTATTCTGAATCAGCTGCAACAAACTCCAGGATTTTGCTTCTCTTTACCTCATTTACGTAGCCTCTATGAAAACAACCCATGGGAAAATGTTTTTCTGGTGGTTTCGCTTAGCAGACAACTGAGTCTGTGAAAGTGAAGAATGTGGTAACCAAACGACCAAGGGTCTTGAAATACAACTTTCAGGCAACCCAACAAGTATGGCCGTGAAGATGTAGGCCTTATGTATGTATGACGTGGGAATCCACAATGTCATTGCCATAGACTCAACTCTATATATTTTATAGTCCTCAGGAACACTGTGCATCACCTCATCTTGGGATCACAATTGATCTTGTGAGAGCTGTTGACCCTGCATTTACAGAGATTCTTGACAGGATCCCACAGTTCCTCTGTGGCATGTTGGGACTGAAGCCACAGACATATTACCAGACCTAATCAGCCTTGGTATGATGGGAGAAAAGTTTGATCCGGCTGCAACAAAATCCGTGATTCTGCTCCTCTTTTACTCACTCATGTGGCCCCCTTGAAAACAGTTCATGGGCAGGTGTTTGTTGAATGGTTTGGCCTGGCAGACAACTGCATCTGTCGAAGGGCAAAATGAGGTAACCAGATAGTCAAGGATCCCATGGTAAAACTCAAGATCGGACCAACAAGTAGAAAAGGCTGCCACAGAGATGCTTGTGTTGTTCTAGATGCAACCGACACCAGCGTTAGCACCCATCATTTTATCCCTGGCTTGTAGGAAGTGGCAAATGACTCAACTGTTGTCCAAGAAATCATTCAGGGAATTTGCTAGTGAATCTTGTGTCTTGTTCAGTTGTTGCCCTAACAATACCCAAAAGCCACTGAGTGTATACTAGTGGGCAGGCAAAGCCGTAAGCTGTTTTTGATGTTGTGGGATCTAATTGGAATCTCTCTGTCTTTTAACACTCATCAAGGTGTTGATGATGTTTCTGGGGATTGTCACCCACCCTTGCTGGCAAATACAGGTTTCCTGCCTAATGTTCACCCAGATATTACATGGTCTGAGGAAAGGGCGGAAGAGTTAAAGGGATAATCCCCATGTTCGAGGATAGTACAACCCTGATTTCTGACCACTTTTACTCCAGGGCACACCCACTACCCTTCCACCTATGATCAAAGTGGTAGGAGCACTTATGTCAGTGTGTGGGTGTTTCCTCCTCCATGCACGTTTTATAGCAGGGGAAGTCAATTTGTCTCTATAACAAACATGAAGCACCAGGTGAGAGAGACGGGATGGCAGGGGGTAACATTTTACCACACCAAGGGTATTATGGACCACTGGTTTTCCCTAACTTCAGCAAAGACCACAGTGGTAGCAGTGCTTGTGGCGTGGTCACGGATTTCTTACCCCATTTGTTTGATAGTGGGAGATACCACTGGTAATTGCAGAAAGTAGGCAGGGAATCATCTATTTTCTTCTATTTTCCTTTGAAAGTAGCCAGGGGAAATCCCCAGTCCCTGTCTCTTAATGACAGCCCGCTTTGCCTCTCCAAGGGAAAGTGATTACTGGGCAAAAGAGAGAAAAGTGTCAAAGAAAGCAACAATTAGCCACACCAAAGGCACTCCTAACAACACTGGCTTTCTGCATCAAATTGTTTATGAATGACTGCATAACCCATGTGATACTGGTTCTTTTGTAACGTAGGGGTAAAGGGAAGTGAAATCATCAAAGATAAACGGAATAAATTCCTCTTCCTCTTCTGCCTCACAGATTGACTGAGTAACATTTGTGTACTACCATAAAAGGCATCCCTGCATTGAAGCGTATGCACTGTTTAGAGTTGGTGATGCCCTTGGACCCTAGGGATGCCTTTTTAAGGGATGCAAAAATGTTACTCAGTTGGTGTGCAAGGTAGAAAAGAAGATTCTTAACAAGGATTTGAATTCCCTCTCACCCTAGGACTACAAGAAAACATGCCTTCCTGTGGGTTATCCAATGATTCACATACAATTTGATGTAAGAGAAAATAAGGAAAATACAAAGTGGTCCACAATGTTACCCCCTGCCATCCCTTGGTCTCTCTTACCCAGACCTCCATGCTCGTTAAAGAGACAAATTGACTACCCCTTACTTTGAAATGTACATGGAGGAAGAAAAACCCAAATGCTGGCACAGGTGTTCCTTCCACTGTGACCATGGGTCGAAAGGGTAGTAAGTGTGCCCTGGAGTAAAAGTGGCCCTAAATCAGGGTTGTATAATCCTCATTTAGTACAAACATGGGGACTTTCCCTTCTACCCTACCGCCCCTTTCTCAGAACATGTAAAACCTGGGTGAAAATCAAGCAGGAGACCTGCAATTGCCATGGAGGGTGGTTGACACTCCCCAGAAAAAACAACAATACCTTGATGAGTATAGAGGGATTCCAATGAGATTCCAAAACATCCATAACAACCCAGGGCTTTGCTTGCTCACTAGCACATGCTTAGTGACTTTGGGGTAAAGTTAGGGCAACAATAGAGCAAGAGACAAGTTTCACCTGCAAACTCCCCTAACAGTTCTTCAACGATTTCTTGGACAACAGTCGCATCATTCACCACTTCCAACAAGCCAGGAACAAAATGATGGTTGCTAACACTCATAGGGCAGATGTTGGCTGCATCTAGAACAACGCAAGTATCTCTGTGGTAGCCTTTTCGACTTGTTGGTCTAATCTTGAGTTGCACCATGGCATCCTTGATTACCTGGTTACCACATTCTTCCCTTTGACAGACTCAGTTGTCTGCCTGGCAAAACTGTACAAACAACACCTTCCCATGGACTGTTTTCAAGGGGGCTAAATGGATGAGTAAAAGAGGAACAAAATCACGAACTTTGTTGCAGCTGGATGAAAATTCCCTCTCCTCACACCAAGGCTGATCAGGTCTGGTGATACGTCTGTGGCTTCAGTCTCAACATCCAATGAAGGAACTATGTGATCCTGCCAAGAATCCCTGCAAATGCATGGTCAAAAGCCCTCACAAGATCAATTACAATCTCAAGATGAAGATGAATCACAGTGTCCCTGAAGAAAACAAAATATATAGAGTTGAGTCTATGAAAAGCAGGTTGTGGATTTCCACAGCATACATACTGTCTACAGCCATAAACCCATGCCTAGCATAGTAGATGTCTGGACTAACGCTGAACTACTCTGAATGTTTGACAGCATACAATACATCACCCAGATGCTGTGTTGTTACCAAAGCTCAGCTCACTTCCTTCATCTAAGTCATTTCAAGTTCCAACATGCTTGCTATTTCCTTTCATCATACGGTTAATTCGGTAGGGTGAAAATCTTACTTAATCAATTCACAAATGGACTTCCACACGGTTCACAGCAGCACTTTTTTTTCTTTGTGTTTAACACCAAACAAATTTGCCTTCACACATGTCCCTTGTCTGTACTTTCCTCATGATGGTTCCTGGACATTATAAAGGGCAAGTCATTCAAATACTACAATTACCCTGCAAACAAAACAGATCAAGAGAAGGAACACCGACAGCAGATGCTTAGAGAAAATGCCACCAATACAAATGGCGACAAAAGCTGTGAGGGGAGGTAAGCTTGAAGTTTATAGTGAAAGTTATCTTTTTCGAGGCAACGATAGGCAGCAAGAATTACACTATCTGTAAAATGCACGTGAGGAATATCTTTCAAACAGACTGAGGACAGCTGATAAGCCTTTACACCATCAGCAACAATGGGTTTTTTACAGTAAGCTTTATTTTCCAATGAACAGTTTACTTTAATGCGTGACTGTCATGTAGGGAAACATTACTGGACCAAATTTGTTTACAATTTTCATAGTATTTATTGTTCTGCTTTCCCTATGTCTTTGATAATAACCATTACCTTCGGCAGTTGCCTAATGATTGCCTCACAAGAGATATGCAACTGAGTAGCAATAAATGTTCAAGATTTAATCTGGTTCCATCAGTCTACTTGTATGTAGCAGCCTTATATATTCTTGGTTTTCACTCACGTGACCTCTATCATGACGACGGTTGCTATCCGCCATGTTGGAGCCCATCCAAATGTAAACAAATGCCCTTCGATGTGAGATCGTAGTCGAATGTTGAGATGGTTCTCTGCGTTATTCCTGGCTGTGGGAATAGAACTGGTCGAGATCAAGGAGTGGGATTTTATCGTATACCAGCAGTCGTTACTACTAAAGGAGAATTTGAGGAAAAGCTAACTGCAGAGAGGAGAAAAGAGTGGATCAAAGCGATTAGTCGCGGCGATACGGAGGAAAAGCAAGTTCTTGAAAGCGAACGTGTGTGTGGCAAACATTTTGTCAGTGGAAAGCCAGCTCCTTATTGGAATAGGTACCATGACGATTGGATACCGACTCTAAATCTCGGAAAGAAGAAATATGGCCCTGAAGTCGATGTTAAAGCCAATGCACAGAGGACCGAGAGGGCAAAGAAGCGAGAACAACTTGCAATCGCCCGCCAAGAACGCGAAGTGGCAGACAAGCGGCAAAAGCTTAATGAAAGCAGCCTTCCTGTTGCTGAGATTGACTTTGGCGAGCCAAGCACTTCGACCAAGGAAATTCAAAATGAAGGGACCGAAGGATCTAGCGATGAAACATTTTCTGTGACTCAAACCGAAGAGCTTTGCGAAGGAGAAGAAATCGCACCGGAAGTAGGTGTAAAGGACGCCGAATGCCAAATTAACCCTGACACAAAGGAGGGATGGTGCCAAACCGTGGAGTTTGAGTATATGTTTCAGAAAAACAAGTACCAAGCACCAGGTAAAGATTTCTTTGATTCGGATGATAAAGTCCGTTTTTACACTGGCCTCCCTTCAATGGAAGTGCTGATGGTTGTCTTCGATCATGTGTCCCCATATGTAACTCGACAAACACAGTCGCTGGATCGATTTCAAGAGTTTATGATTGTACTCATGAAACTAAGATTAAATGCACCGCTACAGGATCTTGCCTACCGATTTTCTGTGTCAGTGTCCACCATTTCAAGAGTATTTTATCATTGGATTGTGGTGATGGATTCGAGATTATTTCGCTTTGTTTACTGGCCAAACAGAGACCAACTTTGGAAGACCACGCCCCAGTGCTTTCAGTATGCATTTGGGAAGAAAACCACCGTGATCATTGATTGCTTTGAGGTATTCATTGAAAAGCCTTCCAACTTGCTGGCCAGGGCACAGACTTTCTCAAGTTACAAACATCACAATACCATCAAGGTTCTAGTAGGGATAACTCCACAGGGAACTATCTCTTTTGTTTCAGAAGGCTGGGGAGGTCGTGTCTCAGATAAGTTTTTAACTGAGAACTGTGGTTTTCTGGAAAAGCTTATCCCAGGGGACATGGTTATGGCAGATAGAGGATTCACCATCACTGAATCTGTTGGATTTAGGCAAGCAAAGCTTGTAATCCCAGCTTTCACAAGGGGAAAGGCTCAGCTAGACCCAGTGGATGTAGAGGAGACAAGAGGCATAGCCAACGTTAGAATCCACGTGGAACGTGTTATTGGACTACTAAGACGAAAGTATACCATTTTGGAAGGAACTCTGCCAACTGACTTTCTGATTTGTAATCATGAAAACTCTGACCGTCATATTCCATTAGTGGATCACATGATAAGAGTTTGTGCTGCTCTTGTTAACTTTTGTCCTCCAATTGTTCCATTTGATTGAATTTGATGTCATATACATGTATTTTTGTATCTGTCCTAGAATGTATTCACAATCACCTCCCCCCTCCAATGGAAGCTTGGTTTAATTTGTGGCCCAACCCATTGGATGATATGGCCACATATTAAAATTAATCCAGTCCCCTTCCATGGTTGAAGCACTGATATTTTCTTTGATGGGGAAATTGCTACTGATATAATAATGATGTGGAAACCCAGCTCGTTGTAAAGGTAACAGGGATTTTTTCTACCTAAGGATGTGTCTTATGTCTGTTTTGTGTTTATTGTGGAGCAAGATGTTGTTATCCTGCTTTGAACGGGGCAGGTTAAGATTGCAGATTTAATGAACTGTGAACTAACATGAATACAGCTATGCTGTTTTCAGAGACAAGAACATCATTTTAGGGGTGGATCATTTTTTATCTATAAAATTCAAATCTAACTCAAATCTATTTAAATCTTAGCCTTGTGTGAGTGCTTGAATATTTAACTTATTTCAAGCTTTGCCATGTGGAAAGATCACTTTATTTCTATATAACAACATTCATACTTGGCTACTGGGTTTCTTGGAAAAAAACAACAAAAGGAATCAATGTTGAGGTTAAGCAATGAGTACTACATTCCTATTGTTTTATTCCTCTTAGCACCTCTTTCTGTCTACCTAATTGTTTCACAAGACATAATTTGTTAAAGTTTCCTGTAAAAATATTGCAGGGCCAGCACCCAAACAGGTTTTGTTACTAGGTGCATACATATGAAATGGAAAACAGTAATTACAATAACATACAAGTGTTCATACTATTCATTTATTTTAAGCAATATAGTGCTTCTTGTTGGACCATAGTGATACTGTTTACTAGCCCCTTCATTTGTGTTGTCCTCTTTCATCAAAAGACACAAGCTTTTTTTTTTTGTAATTAAAGATTGCCTTAGACTGCTGCTCCCAAGCCACCCTCCTCTAAGGCTGTCGGAAAGTTTGATCAACACTAGTCCAATCAAAGAAAAACTATGCTTACACTGTCGACCAAGCCAATGAGTACAAGTAATTTAATCTAGTTATTAGAAATATGCATCTAAATTGATATTGATCGCTCATTTATTGCGACAGTGCTGTTTTGTATGGTCAATGCTCTTCAATAAAATGAATTGAGCGCTCTATGAAAGATATGTGTATATATAAATACTCGTATTCTGGGTAGAATGTATTTTGCAGAGCGCTCAATTCATTCAATTGAGGAGCATTGACCATACGAAACAGCACTGTCTTAATAAACGATCGATGATTAATCCTGAAGCCTGAAGTCCTGTGAAGTTATTAATATATATCCATCTTGTCTAGCGATGTGGTTTACACATCTGATTTTGACGGCTTTACTCTTTGTCATGTTTAAGTGTTACTCGAGACAATAAAATGTTATTTTGTAAAGCAAATCTACATGTCTGATACAGTTTTCTGTTTTTTTTTCTCTTTGAACTGTCTGAAAAGTATCTGAGAGCTCCTGCATTTAAAATGAAGGAAACAAGCTCATTCTTCCATTTCTAAAACATGCAGTTAAATGAGGCCTCATTTTCAACATATCAAAATTTACAAATGTTGGATCTTCTCCAAATACTAGGCAGGTAGAAAATGCAATTGCAAAAACCCCACAGTCACTGCCATTTCTTTGTTGCTGCACTGGCATAGGATTGAGAGCTTCCAATCTCCCACCTAGCAAATCATTTGCCTGTTCCTCTATTTCCTGGCTTAAAACAGAGTCATAAAGGCTGTCATAGAGGTTAACATGTCCTGGCAGACATCCAACTGAGCTGATACACACCCAGTGGCTGTTACCAGTATCTAGAATTTGCACAAATTCACTACTGACAACGTCAAAATTTCTAACTCGACCAAGTGTAGGTCGCTGAAAGCCATCTCTTGCTGCATTCTCAAGCTGTAGTAAAACTTGAGCTTGCTGAATAATGTCACAGTCTAGCCATCCAGTAGGACTAGTAATTAAATCAAAATGGGAGTCTGTCATCTTTGCAAAGGCAGCAGTCTTATCAGTTTCACCCTCACAAACTTTGGTGATAACAACGTCAATGTCCTCATCACTACTATCGGAACCGGAGGAAGAAGAACAAGTGGTAGCTGGAACAGGAATAGCTTTTTTGCATGCAGAACATTTCCAAGTTGTTCTGTGGTTGTTGGGCATTCTTTTCAAATTTAAACAAGGCAGGTGATATCCTTTGCTCTCGCGTATGGTACTTCGTTCACATACGTCGGTAAAACCCACGTGCATTTCACTTGAGTACAGGCGAGCTTTCCTTGGATCCGTGTTATGGCTTCGATGTAAAACAGAGCACTCGCTACATGGGAGCAGGTTTCACCTAGGCCTGCTTTGCAGTCTAAACAATGCGCCGAGATAATGGTTCCATCTTTCTCTGTGATGATCCAAATATTCACTAGAGGATCTCTCATGCTCTGGGAATGCCGCACTTTAGCCACTACAACATACTTGTCCACGATTTCCTTTCCATTAACTGACGCGACAAAGCCAGAAACCATTTGATTATATGCCTGAAGACTTTTGAAAGCCTTAAATTGCTTATTCGTGTAATGGCTTGTCTCTAGAACTAAGTACGAGAGCAAGTCGGAGACTTCTATAGGAGGCAAGCATTCTGGACTCAACTGCTCGCTCGGTAAAGCCGCCGGATCTACTTCCACCACAGAAATCTTCTTCAAATATCGTTCTTTTATGTGGTTTTCTAGGCCCTTGGCATAGCTTGAAAGCACCGGTATCTTTTGCAGAATATCCTCTGGAGATTCTGGATTCTCGCCTTTGAAATTATCCATTAAAAGTTAAATTAATTGCACGTGAACGCTTCGTCCTAAATAGAAATGGCTTACATTTGCATAAAATATGAGCTCTTACATGGGCTCCAACATGGCGGGTGCCTAATTTGCATAAATGTGTGACGTCAGCTGAAAACCACCAATACATCAAATATAACAAAAATTTATTATGCTTCCAAGCCTCAAGGTTTAAATTTGAGTTTGGGAGCACTTGTGCTACCAGATGTAAATGATTAGGCGCACTGCCGAAATTTTAGGAGCACAGCTTATAATGTTGGAAGCATCTATTTCAAAAGAAAAAGTAAAAAGCTTAACAGTGCCACGTTTATTTGTCATCTTCAGTTTGTTACTTTTACTTCAGTCCTGTGATTGATAAAACACACCCGATTTGCTACGTAGTAATACCGTTGTGATTTTAATACTAATTTCTCTTTTTGACAGTACAGTTGTGACTAAAGAAAACTTACACTTGAAAAACAATTCAAACTGACAACAATGAGTGTGTCGAAAGGAGAATGAAAATTAATCTTTAATGAATTTGTTAAATGCGCAATGATTTACATGTAACTGGAATACGACTTAAAAAACTTTCTTACCTGGAAAAAAAGGCTCTTAATCCACACTGTAAGTGTTTTGATTGACATTAAAACTGAACGTTCGACAAGATCGTCCATTGCACAAAAAGTATGTGTTTTGTTGGTAGCATATATTTGCATGTCAGCGGTGTTTATTACAAAACAGAAGAGTCTGAGATGGAGTAAAACATCGAAACGAAAAAGAACATTCAAGTTCATAGAATCCATTGGAAGAAAAGACCAATTAAACATACACCGTCTTTCTAGTTCGAGTTCATATGTATACTCGGAAGTCAGTCAGTTGCACTGTGCTTTGGGTTTTAGAGTGCACAGGTGCGATTACACATGAATTTTTAGGTGCACAACCAAAAATCCAGTGGCATATGCGACCGGTTAGTTGCTGACTTTGAGCCCTGCGCTGGCCTTCTGTTTCAATCCTATTATTCACAAAGAACATCAGCATTTCGGATCTCCTCTGAATATTAATGTGTGACATGGTTGCTATGCCAAGGAAATTAATTCTTTTCCCTGTAAGGGACAAATAAACAAGTCAGGAAAATTTAACTCTTTCAAAGAAATGAGAGGAAGGTGACATATTCACAGAAGTTAAACATGTTCCATTGGTAGAATATTGTTTCAAGAAATTAAAAGAGAAGATCAATTCATTCTGCACTTTACATTCAGGATAAATTCATGTAATAAATAGGTGGAGAGGATGGCTGTGGTGAAAGTTTGGAAGCCATTATCCGGGCAAATTGTCAATTCATTTGGTCAGGGAAAGTGTACATTCGACTGTCTGGGAATTTCAAAACTATGGCTCTGGCAACCATGTCTGAAGCTTATGCATGTTGAGAATAACTGAAAAACTGATCATCTTTAACATGACTAGTATGTGGACATTTCATACAAATTCCCCCTTGCATGGGTGTTTGCATGCACACAAATAACTATGAACACTTGCATAAATGATTTGGTACTTTTTACAGTGAAAGCCAGAATATTCAATAATCATAAGTCATGATACTTTCGAAATTCTCATGAACTGCATTGCTACACGAAATTTCCATTCCTGTGATTGGCAAAAAGAAAAACTGCCGCAGTGACGTTTTTGGAAGTCCATCTGTAAATTAATTAAGCAAAATTTCAGCCCTGCTGAATTAACCTGATGATCAAAAGAAATAACAAGCATGTTGAAACTTGGAATACTGAGCTTTTAGCAGTGCTCTCCCTAAATTTTACTTCAGCAGGTAAGTGACCATTCATAGCCAGCATCTGGGTGAAGTGCTGTATGCTGTCAAACATTCAGAGTACTTCAGCATTAGTCCAGACATGCACTATGCTGGGCATGGGTTTATAGCTGTAGGCTTGTGTATGTATACTGTGAGAATCCACAACCTGCTTGACAACAACCCATGGGAAAATATTTTCGTGGTGGTTTGGCTTAGCTGACAACTAAGACAACTGACCCAAAGTGAAGAATACAGGGGACCAAGGGTCTCGAGGTGCAACTTTAGTTGTACCCAACAAGTACAGTGGTGAAGCTGTAGGCCTTATGTGTGTGTGTTACGGGAATACACAACCTGCATGCCATAGACTCAACTCTTCTTGTTGTCTTCAGGGACATCGTGAATTATGTTGGTCTTGGGATCACAATTGATCTTGTGAGGGCTGTGGACCATGTGTTTGCAGAAATTCTTGGCAGGATCCCACAGTTCCTTTGTGGCATGTTGAGACTGAAGCCACAGACATATCACCAGACCTAATCACCCTCGGTGTGATAGGAGGAACTTTTAATCCAGCTGCATTAAAGTCTGTGATTTTGTTCCTCTTTTACTCACTCATGTGGCCCCCTTGAAAATAGTTCATGGGCAGGTGTCCTTTGAATGGTTTGGCCTGGCAGACAAGCTGCATCTGCCGAAGGGCAAAATGTGGTGACCAGGTAATCAAGGATCCCATGGTGCAACTCAAGATTGGACCAACAAGTAGAAAAGGCTGCCACAGAGATGCTTGTGTTGTTCTAGATGCAACCAACACCTGCGTTAGCACCCATCATTTCATCCCTGGCTTGTAGGAAGTGGCAAATGACTCAACTGTTGTCCAAGTAATCATTCAGGGAATTTGCTGGTGAAACTTGCGTCTTGTTCAGTTGTTGCCCTAACAATACCCAAAGGCCACTGAGTGTATACTAGTGGGCAGGCAAAGCCATCTGTTTTTGATGTTGTGGGATCTAATTGGAATCTCTCTGTCTTTTAACACTCATCAAGGTGTTGATGATGTTTCTGGGGATTGTCACCCACCCTTGCTGGCAAATACAGGTTTCCTGCCTAATGTTCACCCAGATATTACATGGTCTGAGGAAAGGGCGGAAGAGTTAAAGGGATAATCCCCATGTTCGAGGATAGTACAACCCTGATTTCTGACCACTTTTACTCCAGGGCACACCCACTACCCTTCCACCTATGATCAAAGTGGTAGGAGCACTTATGTCAGTGTGTGGGTGTTTCCCCCTCCATGCACGTTTTATAGCAGGGGAAGTCAATTTGTCTCTATAACAAACATGAAGCACCAGGTGAGAGAGATGGGGTGGCAGGGGGTAACATTTTACCACACCAAGGGTATTATGGACCACTGGTTTTCCCTCACTTCAGCAAAGACCACAGTGGTAGCAGTGCTTGTGGCGTGGTCACGGATTTCTTACCCCATTTGTTTGATAGTGGGAGATACCACTGGTAATTACAGAAAGTAGGCAGGGAATCATCTATTTTCTTCTATTTTCCTTTGAAAGTAGCCAGGGGAAATCCCCAGTCCCTGTCTCTTAATGACAGCCCGCTTTGCCTCTCTAAGGGAAAGTGATTACTGGGCAAAAGAGAGAAAAGTGTCAAAGAAAGCAACAATTAGCCACACCAAAGGCACTCCTAACAACACTGGCTTTCTGCATCAAATTGTTTATGAATGACTGTATAACCCATGTGATACTGGTTCTTTTGTAACGTAGGGGTAAAGGGAAGTGAAATAATCAAAGATAAACTGAATAAATTCCTCTTCCTCTTCTACCTCACAGAATGACTGAGTAACATTTGTGTACTACCATAAAAGGCATCCCTGCATTAAAGCGTATGCACTGTTTGGAGTTGGTGATGCCCTTGGACCCTAGGGATGCCTTTTTAGGGGATGCAAAAATGTTACTCAGTTGGTGTGCAGGGTAGAAAAGAAGATTCTTAACAAGGATTTGAATTCCCTCTCACCCTAGGACTACAAGAACACATGCCTTCCTGTGGGTTATCGAATGATTCACATACAATTTGATGTAAGGAGAAATGAGGGAAATACAAAGTGGTCCACAGTGTTACCCCCTGCCATCCCTTAGTCTCTCTTACCCAGTTCTTCATGCTCGTTAAAGAGACAAATTGACTTCCCCTTACTTTAAAATGTGCATGGAGGAAGCAAAACCCAAATGCTGGCACAGGTGTTCCTTCCACTGTGACCATGGGTCGAAAGGGTAGTAAGTGTGCCCTGGAGTAAAAGTGGTCCTAAATCAGGGTTGTATAATCCTCATTTTGTACAAACATGGGGATTTTCCCTTCCACCCTACCACCCTTTTCACAGACCATGTAAAACCTGGGTGAAAATCAAGCAGGAGACCTGTAATTACCATGGAGGGTGGTTGACACTCACCAGAAAAAACAGCAATACCTAGATGAGTATAGAGGGATTCCAATGAGATTCCAAAACATCCATAACAACCCTGGGCTTTGCTTGCTCACTAGTACATGCTCAGTGGCTTTGGGGTAAAGTTAGGGCAACAATAGAGCAAGACACAAGTTTTACCTGCAAACTCCCCTAACAGGTCTTCAATGATTTCTTGGACAACAGTCGCATCATTCACCACTTCCAACAAGCCAGGAAAAAAATGATGGTTGCTAACACTCATAAGGCAGATGTTGGCTGCATCTAGAACAATGCAAGTATCTCTGTGGCAGCCTTTTCTACTTGTTGGTCCAATCTTGAGTTACACCATAGCATCCTTGATTACCTGGTCACCACATTCTTCCCTTTGACAAACTCAGCTGTCTGTCAGGCCAAACCATGCAAAGAACACCTGCTCATGGACAGTTTTCAAGAGGGCCACATGGATGAGTAAAAGAGGAACCAAATCATTGACTTTAATGCAGCTGGATCAAAAGTTCCTCCTATCACCCGAGGGTGATTAGGTCTGGTGATATGTCTGTGGCGTCAGTCTCAACATGCCACAAAGGAACTGTGGGATCATACCAAGAATTTCCACAAACACATGGTCAACAACCCTCACAAGATCAATTGTGATCCCGAGACGAACATGATTCACGATGTCCCTGAAGACAACAAGAAGAGTTGAGTCTATGACAAGCAGGTTGTGTATTCCCATAACACACACACATAAGGCCTACAGCTTCACCACTATACTTGTTGGGTGCAACCAAAGTTGCACCTCGAGACCCTTGATCCCCTGTGTTCTTCACTTTGACTCAGTTGTCTCAGTTGTCAGCTAAGCCAAACCACCACGAAAATATTTTCCCATGGGTTGTTGTCAAGCAGGTTGTGGATTGCCACAGCATACATACACAAGCCTACAGCTATTAACCCATGGCCAGCATAGTGGATGTCTGGACTAATGCTGAAGTACTCTGAATGTTTGACAGCATACAATACTTCACCCAGATGCTGGCTATGAATGGCCACTTACCTGCTGAGCTAAATTTTAGGGAGAACACTGCTAAAAGCTCAGTTATTCCAAGTTCCAACATGCTTGCTGTTTCTTTTTATCATCAGGTTAATTCAGCAGGGTTAAAATCTTACCTTTTTTTCTTTTTGCCACCACACATTTGCCCTTGTCTGTAATTTACTCAAGATGGTTTCTGGACATTTATAAAGGGCAAGTCATTCAAATTTGCTATCATATGCTGTATCCTTATCAAAATGCTTTCTCACATTATTTTCTGTAATTACTGTGGCAGTTTGATGCCTCACAATTGGATAAACTTTCAAAGACTCAACTATTTTTTGAAAAGCGAGCTATTTGTTTACCTTAGTCTTGTAGGAGTCTAAACTTGATTACGTTGCTTGATGCTTAACAATTTCAATATTGGTGGTTTGTTTTGTTCTGAGTTTGTGTTTTCTGATTCATAACCAGAGAAATGCCATAAAAGGTGAGAGGTCTGTTTTTACCTGGGCACTTAAACAATTTGGAGGTTAAGTTTACAATCTGTTGACAAACTGTTAACATTCTAGAAGGGAAGTATAAGTTAAGTTTGCAGATGACATCACCCCTGATCATTACAATTGAGCCAAACTTGCCTGATGACTCATCAGTTGGCGAAATTCAGAACATTGAACTTTGGGCAAGTATGAATCACATGAAATTAAACCTAACGAAGACAGGAGAATTAGTAATGAGGAGGAAGACTAGAAACCCCGCCTGGGACCATACCTATTACTGAAAGAAAGAGTGAGCTTCAATTATTGGGAGTAACTTTTCATGAGAATCCATGCAACTGGGACACTCATTTTCATAATAATGATGAGTAAGGCTATTTCAAGACTCTGTATCCTCAAAGATAAAGTAAGTTTTATAGATACACTTTCAAGGAGCTAACGACCTTAACTCATAGCTTAATTATGTAAGTTTTGAAATACACAATTGAAGTATAAGCATGCACTTATGAGGGCAAATACCTCTCTGAGATCAATAAATAATTATTATACAAGCAAGCAGGGAATAAGGTTATACCAAAGAGTGCATACCCATCAGTGATACGATTTGAGATAGGGATAAACAACTATGGGGGAAAATTACAGATACTTAGTGTTTGAAAGATCTTCTACTAACTAAACGTACAGATCAATCATTACATCAACATGGTCATGATTACATAAAACCATGCATTTGCATGGAGTGCTTCAAGCTATGATTTGTACATAGATACCATTTTAACTTTATTTAGTTTAATGTTTGTGAGAAAACTTGTATTCTTATAAATAATTTTTCTTTTATTGCATCGTGAACTTGCATGTATGTCTGCAAGTGTTTGCCTTAATCTATCAATAAAAATCTCCAATTCAATTCAATATGACTACCAACTGCTTACAAAACAAAGGATTCTGTTTATAATGTGAACTTTGATTTGAATATAAGTTTTGGCAAAAGGGTGCATTGTTTATAGATAAATAGAGAAAATGTTGTACATTTATATTATTTAAAATAACTTGCTTGCTGGAAGCAGGTGTCTACTGACCTACTTAAAAAACTGTACCATTTTTTTCAACACAGACAACAGTTGCTTAACATTCATTTATAGATCCAGGATGTTCAGGACACGAAATTGCACCTGATACAGTTGCCAATGTGCCCAAGTTTACTGTGCTGGCAACCAAGATTCAAAAGTTAGTCGCTATGTCGGCGTATTGTGAGATTACATAAAGGTTGAAGGTGGATGAATCAGTATGAATGACTAAGGTTTGTCACAAAATCGTCACGAATTCTACAAAGTGAATTTGTCAATGCCAGCCATCTTGTATTTTCCGAAAGTAACATATATTGTGGATTGAAATATCCCTTTTGCTAAATAGCATAGTGCGGGCTCACAACATTCTGTACTTTTCCGATTCCACGTGCTCTCACTAAGCTTTATTATGCAGTGAATTCCAGTGTTTCAGATGTTGGCAGAAATTGCAATTACAGTTGTTTAATGTTAGTAAGGTACATGTGATACTGGAACACTAAATCCATTAAGCAATGACTTGGAAATAAAATTGCATTAAATATAGTTCAGATAACTCAGGTAGATGCTGAAACAAACAAAAAAGGATCTGTTCAATTCATTCTGGCAGTTGCTGGAAAAACACAACTTGTTACTATTTCGTAGTTTTAGTAAGTAATGTTCCACTCCGTTTGTTTACCAAGCAGCCTCTGACTTGGATGTTTGTATGATTACTCATCCCGATCAAGTTGTTGCGTGCTGTGACTTTTTCATCCTTGGCTACTAGATGAATCGAATGATATTATATTGATACATTTATGGAGATTTGACAAGTTAATATTTATGAAAGGGACATGTTGTTTTTCTTGTTGTGATGGTAGGTTGCATATTATGTAGCCCAGTAAGATATTTTATAAAGTTCATGTTAGAAACAATAGTTTAGGGAATTGTCAATTTAAGTTTCCGAAATTCAGTTTGAAAGATTTTTAGCCGAGTTCCAAGAACACACTTCATGCGCGCACGTGGGCGGAGCCCCATAGCTAAGTAAATCTACCCATTTCAGAAAATTTGTTAATCACATGACCATACACCCACCGACCGACCGACCGCCCAAGCAACCGACCGTCCGTCCGCACCACAGGCATACCAATGTAAAATAACTCAATTAACAGGTATGGCAACCCAAATGCAACTCGAGGTTATTTTGGCAGGAAATCGCATAGCCACCCAAGTCTTGTAAAGCACAGACAACAAAAGAGTCAACAAAGATGAAAACGAAAGCAGAAATTGTTTCTGTATCCATGTTGTCTGGAGTATTAAGCTTAGATTAATTGCATATCCACAAATTTGGAAAATAGAGTAAGAAGGACAGAGAAAAAGAGAGAGTAGGCACCAGGCCAGCGAGACACTTTTTTGTTGGAAGAACAACATGACAATTTTGTAGCAGCGGTGAGAAAATAAGAAATGCTAGTGACCACCAATGCAAGGTGAAAATAAGCAACAGTGAAAAAAAAGTGACAACAACAAGTACGACATTTCCTCCATAAAACATGTAACTAAGAAGTTTCTGAAAGTTCCACATTGTAGTCATGCAAAAAAACGGCAAAGAAATGTACAAAAAAAGTGTGCTGCACGTGCAAAGTTGATTTTTTGCTAATTAGACATATTGTTGTTTTTCACCGTTCTCCAGCATTACCTTAACCGCTTATCATTATGCTATTTTATATCATCGAGAGCTTTGCTTTTAGCCCTGGCTAAATCTATATATTATGATTTTAGGCCGACTTCCTGGCATACATGTATATGTGGCTGGTAATACAGTGCACACGTAATATACGCCAGTCTTTGAGATATGTGGACATCCATGATCATCAAATTGGACGGTCGCTGATGGAAAACACAATAAATCCAACAAATGATAAACTTACTGTAAAAGTTTGGTACTGTTTGTTTCTGTTTGTTCTTGATTAAGTACATAACCAGAATTGTTGTTTGCAATTCTTTAGAGATATGAAAAAAAACATTCAGGTTTTCCTCAACCTAGGAAACCTTGTAATTTGGCATTAATATACAATACATTTTTCATATAGCTTTTTTTGTTGTTGCTGTTTCTGAAAAAAAAATTGGCTACTAACTTTTTCGACTTGGCGACCACTTTGGAAAATTTAGGAGCCTGATTTCTTCTTGAGAAAAAAGTTAATTTCATGCCCTAAATGTTACTCACACACAAACTGGGAATTTTTTCCCTTCCAACATTGCCAACCTTACTTTGATTATGCTGTTAGTTGGGCTGATACTTAGGTTGCTTCGTGTTTAAGGTAGCATCAAAATATTTTGAGAACTAACAACTTAATGGTCGGCAGGAGATTCACATTACCATATAGGTTCAAACAATCTCTGGGTACAGAACCAAAACTGTGCATGCAATTCGCAATCACAAGGCTTGTAATTCTTTGTTTGAACCACATGACAAGACAGCTACATCTTTTGAATCTGTCCATAAAATAACATTCTTTTCCGTGGAATTTGCATGAAATTACAGTTAAGGTTCTCAGCAGAGAAAAATGCTTTGATTCTTGACCACCATGTTATCATGTGCAAACCAGGGATAATGACAATGTGTTTGTGAGCTCCATTCATTAACTGCCATCAAACAAAACTTGACAAAAATACAGTACAAAAATATTGTACATAGCAAGAAAAAGCCAAGATATGTAAAGGCACATATTGCATATCAAATGCTAAAAATACCTGATTTGTTGCTGGGCATGGTACAAAGAAAACTAACCAGTCACAGCACCTTTTCTTCCCCAAGGAAGTGTCTTCATACCTCTCAAAATCAATGAACATTTTTACCTCTAAAGGCAAAAGCAAGAAAATGTTTGCTAAATCAGAGGAAGTTGGGCAAAATTCCACAAGAAAGTTGGCATGTTGAAACTAATGACAAAATAACGTAAATGACATTATGGGCTAGTGCATGTTAACGACAACACCTTACCAGAACGGCAAGGTTCAAACGGATTTTCTTCGCACCCTGGCTTGTGCGATCCAACCATCAAATGTTACTGTACACTGTAAGAAAAAGCCAAAACATAGAAGGCTTGATTATTAACCCATTCACTGCTGAGCCAACTGTAACAGTCCATGCAGATACATTTGAGTTGTGATCAGATTTAATAGCCCATTCGCCCCTGGAGATTTTGCCGAAAGACTTGTTTTGAGGATAATTGAGCAGTTTTCTGGTCACTACAATGCTACATAGAGCTAAAACTTGCCACAAAGCCGTTTACAGGTCGTACACTTTACAGCCTTCTGATCCAGACGCAAAATATTAGCTTTCGAAGTTCAGGCATGCGCAGAAAGCAAAATTTTAAGCCCCTCAATTAACTTCAAAACTTGCTTTTTTCCAGCAAAACTCGTAGGGGCAAATGGTTTACTTGCTAAAAATACCTGAATTGTTGCTGGGCATGATAGCACCTCATCTCTTTGAACAGATTTGATCATCATGTGATTATCTTGGTAAAGTTTACTGTTTGTTTAGCCTGCAAAAACAGACATATTTCCAGTTGTTGCTATCTCCACCTGACACATAAAACAAGGGGATAGAAGACATATGCCTGGATGCCTTTTAGTAAAGATACAACAAAAGGGAACTGAACCTGCATATTTATGAAAGCACAACCTTTTAGCACATTATATAGGGGTAAAGTACCTGGTACCCACGGGCAACAAAATTATTTAGGATCCTAATAAAGCAGCTATTTAAGGGGAAAATGGAACCGAATAAGTACACTTTTTAATACATAAAGCAGAGTAAGGTTGGTGTCATACTTCCAGTGAAAATGACCAAATGCCATGGCAAATGGCACCTGTTATGAAAGTGCATTTAAACAAAATGCAATGGCTCTGTCTGCAGTAAATTGTAGCTTTTTCTATTTCCTTGATTTGGCGGATCTTGTTTACTGTGGGTAATGTCGACCGATATAGCGGTCGATATAGCGGTCTACAGTCAGTCGATAGTCGGTCAACAGTCGGTCGATAGTTGGTCGATAGTCAGTCGATAGTCGGTCGATGGTCAGTCGATAGTGAGATAGACTATCGGCCGAGTATCGGTCGATATTTCGGTAACGTACCTCGACTTACTATCGGTCATATGTCGGTGATACATCGGTCAACTGTCGGTGATATATCGGTGAACTGTCGGTGGTATATCAGTGAACTGTCGGTGGTATATCGGTCAACTGTCGGTGGTATATCGATCAACTGTCGTTCGAATATCAGTTGTGTGTTAATTTATCAGGTGAGTCCAATGGCTTTTTTTTTAAGCAAAGACGTCATTAATTACTGTTATCATGCGATGGGAGAACATGTGGCAGTGCGAGGTGCGATTACTCTATGAAGCGAACCGAGGAGCACGGGAAACTCAGGACATGGTAACCCTTTTTTTTTCTAGTTTGTATCATCACCGATCATCTGATTTTTAGCTGTTGAACAGCACCTGTCTCAGCCTAAGTTGAATCTGCTGCTCCTGTGGTCCCGCAGTTGAAGAATACTTAAAGAAGGACGAGGGAAACGACTGCTCCCGCAGTCCCAAAGTGGACGAATAATGAATAGGAAAGGCAGTTCATGAAATGCTTTAAGAGCGAGGAATACACATCTTTTATTAACGGGCTTTGACCTGCTTCATCACGCCAAGTTCTCGTTTGTGCTAAGTGTAAACCGACCGTCAACTGAGTGTCGACCAATTACTGACCGATACATCGGTCAAGTATTGACCAACTATCGGCGAAGTGTCGGTGAACGAAAAGATATATCGGCCGAGACACATCTGGAACGACTAATAACCGTGTCTCAACCGAGTTTGGTTTTGTGCCCCTTTGAAACAATTAAAGATGGGACCATCATAGACTGTTCACAGTCCTCTATTTTTCAGTAAGATCATCGAGATCGAGGGCTTTGTGTTACGGGCTGCCATCTTGCACGAGTGTCAAAACTACTTAGGGGGCAGGGGTGGTTTGGGAGGAAATAAGAAAAATAGAGGGACTGTAATAACATCACTGCAGCTCGCGTTCAGGAGGCGTGACAGGAATTTCACGCCTTTTACCATTCATTAATTAAGAAACTCCGCTGGTTATGAAAAACATGCCAGACACCAAATAA
Organism: Porites lobata; assembly: GCA_942486035.1. NCBI lineage: Eukaryota > Metazoa > Cnidaria > Anthozoa > Scleractinia > Poritidae > Porites > Porites lobata. Next base: position 797,490 of record CALNXK010000178.1, on the reverse strand, counting down.
AATCAGCAAACATGCACAAGAAAACATTTTCTTAATCAAAATACCAAAAATCCTTTGCGTGTTTGCGCAAGATGTGCCTTATGGTATGAAAGCGTATGTTTTATGGAAACGTCGACTTGTCAACGACTTGTCAATGTCGGCAACTTAAACTAAACTTGTTGTCAATGCAAATTAACATTATTGTCTAATGACCAATCAAACGCATGAACGTGAGCTGCAGTGATGTTATTACAGTTCCTCTATTTTTCTCGTCCTCCCACCCAGAGCTATAATCCCCGACACCTGCTCCCTCGGTACATTTCAAAATCAAGATACCCGTGACGGTAAGACGCGGTATATCTAAACGATCTCAGGAAAAAAAATAGGGGACTGTGAACAGTCTAGGACCATCAAGAAAATCTGAACTGAGTTGTGTTTATTTCGTTCTGAAGTACTTTTATTTGCCTTAATATTCAAATGTACATGCTACACAGGGCTTTCAACAAACTTCTTTCCCTGGGGGGAAAGAAATCTCAGGTGTTTTAATACTAACCCAAAGTTAAATTCCCTGCTATGTCCCAGTGTCAGGTATTTATAAAGAATTGTGAGCCTCTGTATGGGTATTTCAGTGGCTAAGAAATACTCCCGCGGGAAATTTTTTTTTGGTGACAAAGTGCAGAATGAGGCGCTTTCACTGGCAGCTTTTCGTGTTGTCAATGTTGCTGTTTGGTGTGTCCATTGAGAACTTTGGTTTCTCAGTTTCAACGCCCTTTTTTTTCTTAAAAATGTTTTTCTAAATTGTAAAATGTCTAAAATGGATGTTAATCATTCACATGTTGCGGTGGACTTTGAAAAAATTCTACAGCGTGGCAGCGCCAAGAGGAAAACAGCAAAACTAGTTGGAGACATCAGGAGTGAATATTGCGTTGAACTCAAAGCGTTACAGAAGCTTGAGTATTTGGACATTTTCACAAGAGGTTAACCAGTAATATGTAGTTTTTAGCATTGTGTTCAAAGAAAAACGTTTGTCTGTTATTTGGATCTTCATTCCGTTAGCTTCACTTAAATTCCTTATTTCATCATTGTGAGTTGACTTTCAAGACAAAGGCATTTATAATCGAAAGGTGAACACTAAATCATTCTCTTACCAGGTCTACTTATAGTTCACACTTTTAGGGTTATTTATTGCTTTTGTTAAATAACTACAGCTGATTGGCTCAACAGGTTATCGCCTCATAATCCTGCTGCGACAGTCCATACATTGACTCTTGTTTAAACGTCTCTATAATGGCAACAGCCAGCAAAATGCATCCCTAACTTCCAAATTAAGATAACCTCTCAACAACAGCCAGTTTATTCAGTGACTGACAAAAAGTATAGAAATTTGATCAGTATGGCCAGTCAATGATTAATTGCAGCAATTTTTTCAATTCATTTAAGATTTTAAATACAGCACGTTTTTGTGAGAACCTTTTTTAGAACTCACTTAGAACATACCTGAGGCTTGCTAAAGAGCAATCTTATTTTGCTCAGCCACACAAGCATTTGACAAGCAACTTGATACCACATCGCAGCAAACAATATTGATGATTGGATGACCATATATTATAGGCTGAAGTAAGCATGAACTTGGCACAATGAACATGTTGTACTCCTGGAAAAAATTAAATTAAATCAAATTAAATTAAAAGCACCCCTCCCTCCCCATAATGGCCACCTGCCCATGCCACAACAGCCACTTTCTTCTGTCAACCCCCAAGGTGGCTGCAGGGGTGTGCTCTAGCAGAGCCTGGTGGCCCCTGGCACCTAACTTTTGCTCTCGGGCGACAAGAAAATCTCAGATTTTTCATACAAATCATATGCTGGGCAACCTAGATTTTACAGTTTCAGAGCACTGGGCTCCCTTCAATTTTCCTTAGAGCACAGCCTTGGGCTGTTGTGGAGTGGTTCAGCGGTGCCAATGAATATCACTTTGCAGATGAACTTATGTTCATATCAGGGCTGTGCAACATCCATTTTTAAAGCTGCTATTATTTAGCTGGAGAAACCTTGTGATGAGTTGTCGCTTATGAGTTTTTAAAAACAATGAAAAACTATCCTGAATACCATCACACCCCAGAAAGGTGGCTGTGGTTGCTCACAACAGGTAGTCACTCAAGAGACATATTGCTTTCAGTGGACATAGATGGTCACACAAAAATACCGTATTTCCTCAAATAACAGAGTTTTTGGCAAGAATATTATTTTGTCACTTATACTGTCATGTTGCCTTTCAGATGAAACATTCTTGTTAGAAGTTTTGCATATTACTTTTGTTTGGCTAAATGGTCAGACATGGACCTACATGGTCCTTTTATCAGCAGAGAATGACTGGGTTTAGTGTGAGCTTTTTTTTGGTTCATTAGGCCAACAACGTTTCCTTTTTATTTACTACAAGTTAACACCTTAAGTTTAAGAAGAAGTAAGCCATTTAAGGATGAAGAAAAAGCTCATAACCAGACATTGGAATTTACTGATGAGTTGCCTTCAAAGCTTGACGGGACAAACCCATCCATTCTGATCAGCCATACAACACTAAAAAGAATTTCTAACAAAGCAACCGTAACTAAGGTGAGGTCATGTCTACATGTATTTTTGTATTATTTGTTACCCTAAATGTAGTTGATTGTGGTGGTACTTTTTATTGTGAACTTGTCAAAATGCTTTGGCCAAACAATCAAGCTACAACCTCAGACAAAACTCTTGAGACAGTTCCATTTATTTTCTCATTTAGCACCATACTATACTCCTCTAAGCAGAACAAAGAAATTAAGCCCCCTCCCCAACCCCTACTGCAATGTTGTTGTCTAAAAACCCACATGACTGTATAACTCTGGTTGGGACATTTCCTTTTATTGTTTAACTCTGATATCACGTTATTGTTCTCTGCTATTTTAAGGTGAAATTTGTAAAAACTATTGTTTTACTATATATTTTTGTGGAATGTGATAAGTAAAGTTATCACTGTCTGATTACATATGCACTGTCAAATGGCCTTTTAATATGCTGCAACTAATTTTCCATATATGGTAGGCACAAACTTAACAAAAACAGCTTGCATGTCCATTAATGCCTTGCCTGCTGCAACTTTTTCAAACACTGTAATATTGCATAACGCTGCAAACGTCTGTAGTAAGATATCTTTTGCGAAATACTCACAAGACCTCTCCTGATAATAATGAGACGCATACCCATGCGTCTTTGACGGGCCCTTATTCTAAACTGGAGAGTCCTTAACCTTGCTGCCCTTTGGTGTAATCTGCGGTATCTTGCTCGAATGGCTTATTGTCTAAGAAGAATTTTTCGCCGCAAAAGCTTAATTCTTTTTCTAGCTAATACTACCATTCACCTCCGTTCTGCTTGTTGCCTTGCTCATAAGTTGGCCATCATTCGATACCGCATTAGTCTCCGTAATCTGGAGATTTTTCGCGCACGCGCCAACCTCCTGCTAGCCAATAACCGCAATCTTCGCATACTTCGCCTGGCCCTAATTCGCAGGATCCTAATGGCTCTTCTTCTTGCTCGGAGCATGCGCGCACGTCTTTTGGCTGCTTGTAGTCAATAATAACATCGCTTGAGCCTCAATTTGCGAACACGAATTCTTGTTTTCATTTTTAGAATTCTCTTTCTCAGGACAATCCTCACTTTCCTCACTGCTATCAATCATCTTATTTTCCCCAACATTTTCAAGCGCCTGACCCATCTAGCAACAAGCACCTGTTTTCTTTTCAATAGCCGTAACTTTAGTAAGCATCTTTTCAATCTTCTTTTCAATTTTCGGGTTTTTGCTATGCGCGCTCTCTTTGTTCGTTTTCGTCTAGCTTTTCTTGTTTTCTCCCGTAATTTTCGCCCACGTACAGAAATAGAACCCCCTGTGACATGTTTTACTTGGAGTTGGAGTAATAACCAAAAGTTACATGGTGCGGGCGAGTTTCAGGCTTCAAATCGACGTTTACAACGCTCTTGCTCCAACGGTGGTCCTTAGCGTAAGTTTCATGTGGTAGAAGGTCAAAATGTGCGTGATCAGATTAGGAGTGATAGAAGGTACAAAAGCGCGTGCTCAGGTTGCGTTCTAAGCATTCCATTCATACTCAGTGGAAATCCAAACGAATGCTGGGTTTATACGTGCCAAGCATGCGTAAAAGCAGCCTAGAGATTAGGAGTGCGAACTTCTCTTGCTGCTTGTAATTAAGCAACACTTTCACTGTAATGTACTAAAGCCTGTAAGCGCAGCACTTTTTATCCAAATGTCAATCAAAACCGCTTCTTATTCGTACGTTTTACTTCACAATTACTTAGAAGTTCAATTACTCATCTAATAGGTCAAAACAAATAAAGGTCAGTGCGCACCTGTTCTTGGCTTCGGACGAGTGTAAGGGCCTGAAAATACAAGAAGAAAATTTGAATTTAGTTTGATAATCGTGGTCATCGTTATCATCACTTTAGCTTTACTTAACGAAATAACTTGCGAATAACGTGCTTATTTCTTATCATATCTTCCTTACTTTCATTTTTGTATCACTTACAGTTAACGTAGAAAATATAAAATAATATTTGGACTTTTCAGTAAATACCTCATACGAACCCCGTTTGCTCTGATTCAGTTTATACTGTAGGTTAAGAAACTAGTTTTTTCAATTAGGAACCTATAACTTAGGGAACGGAAGAGCAAACGGTAAGACAATTATAAGAGCGGGCATTGAGTCAATTATTATCCTTGAGTCTTGACAGTTGTCTTTGCATTTTACGTATCAAAACTAAATTCGCACACATGCATATATGGGCAAAATTTAGTGCCCCTCCCCCCCCCCCAAAAAAATAAAAACACGGTAAGAAGAGCTGGTTTAAGCTTCGACCGTATCCACTAAAAGCTCAATTATCCTAAAAGATTCACTGATAATATAGAAAAGAAAATTAAAGATGACTTATTTTTCATTAAAACAATAGGTTTGCAGGCGCAGCAGTTTCACAGAATTTTTCACGGGAACTTGAGTTTGATCTGACGCATAAACTCCGTCACTTTATATTTCATGCCGCATTGATAAATTCACCTTTTGAAAATTTATTTTCAAGTTTAGTATTTCTCTTAGTGAACATAACTCTGACGTACCACCTTTTCTTCCAGAACAATTTCATGTGCTCACTAAAGGTTCTAACAAATTTGATTGCCTAATTAAGGAGATGCTCTTTATAAAAAAACTCAAACCATCCCTAAACGTGCAGGCAGACTCAATTCGCGCAAAGGTATTCAATGAAGAACTTGTGATCCTTTGTTATTATGCAGATTTGTAGAGACTGTAGAAATCAAATCTTCGCATTACAGTCGACTCCCGGTAACTCGAACCCTCTATAACTTGAACCTTCTGCTAACTCAAAGCAATTTTCATTTCCCTTCAGAACATTTTCTATATAATTTTACCCTCGATAACTCGAACTCCCGATAACTCGAACTTTTTTCTGTTTCCCTTGAACGTTCGAATTATCAGGAGTCGACTGTATTTATTCATTTTGCCTTGAGAATGGTGTCATGATGATACCGAAACGTCGGCTGTTAATGTTAATACTCGCTTGCTTATGTTTTAAGAAATCGTTTTTGATCAAGTTTAGTATTGCTGGTAAAAAGCACAGTATTCCTATGTTTGACTCACACATCTTAATGAAGTTTGGGTAAACCTGCTGAAATTTTTACTTTTCCCTCTTTAAAACCTGATGAATTCGGTGGCATTGCTCACGTTTCTGGTTTTAAATCTGAATGGCACGAAAACTTTTGTTTCATATGACAACATGACTGTGGGTTTTTGTCGCACCCAAAAGCTAAAATTACCAAGTTTGGTGATAAGCAGGCCAGTAGGATTGGCGTGTGTACAAAATACGTCTTTGTCAGATGTACTTGGATGACCAACTTGGAGGCCTAGGCATGCGCCCTAGCTAAAATGCTTGGGAGCCCGAAGGGCTACCTGAAATTTTCCTTATAGAACAACCTCGATATGTAAAGACTGGACGGGAAACTAGCTGATGTGATCGTGTGATGTCATGGTATTGAGAGGCAAACAACTTTTTGCACATCTAATTTTTCTTCACGTATCCTATCTTTTCATACCCAGGGCCCAGTTGTTAGAAGGCTGATTAGTGCTAATCCAGGGTTATTTCACCCTGGTTTCTTTTCTCTTGTTCAAAAGCATTTTCTCAGATAACTTTCTCTGTTATCTTTACGAGCATCCAATCATCAACTTGTTGACAAAAAGAATTAGACTGAATTTAGTTTTAAAGCTTTCATATCTGAATTCAAATTTTGCATTAACCCTAGCTTATCTTAACACAGCTTTTAACAGCCCAGCTCTGGGTACCAGAGGTTTTTACTTGAGGCCAGAGAGGAGCTTCATCGTCTTGGGCCAAAGGTCAAAGACATGAAATGTTAAGCCACCCCAAAACCCCTTTGGTGTAGACCGCCTTAATTTACCATGCTAGATGGACCTTGACCTTGTCTCTAATCTGTCAATCAAACCGGCAGTTGCAAGACTGTTAAGCTAATTCAAAAGTAATTACCAAGAGAGGAATGATGCTCTCCAGCCTAAAGAGTCACATATCTTTAGAAAAACAACCTGGAGTTTAAAAAATCATTGCTGAAAGAGCAATCTTGACTGAGTCACGGTGCAATTCACCGTTATTTTGGTATTTTTAGTTCCGCTGCAATCGATTATTCAAAATTTAGAACTTTACATGTACATCACTATCTTTCCGTATTTAACATCCTGCAAAAACTACTAATGCACTGGGCCCAGCATGACAGAACATTGCAGGAAACCTTCACATTCACCGACAAAGGAAAATTGCGTTTAGTTATTCAGATCCAGGAGGCACTTTGGAGAAAATTAAACAACATAAACCTTTATTTAGCTGCAATGAAAAAGTTTAAATTTCAAAAGAGGTCAAAGAATCGCATCAGAGAGCAAATCATGCCAACCATATGCCAGGTGGAAAGTGGAACAGCAGTAATTTTCCATAGAGCTGGTCAGCAAGACTGCCAATATGACTTTCCTTTGAACATAATTTACAATACCCTCTCTTAGTTCTGCACTTACAGTATTACCTCCATGCCATGGAATGTTTTAATGACTTGAGCTATTGCCTTATTTGAATCTTCCATTCGTACAGGCATCTGATATTTGAAATTCTCTTCCAAAAAGCCAAAAGTTACCTAATACACAATAAGGACAGATTTAATAAAAGGTTTCAGAGAACATCTTCGATTTAGTGAATTGTCACTGAATTGTTCATATCAAATTCTGTTGTATTCATTCTTTTACTTCATGAGATCAATTCAAGTATTTTAAATGAGTAGGAAAACCTTAATTCAGTTTGCCCACCTTAGCGAGCAAATTGGCTGTTTCATTCACCTCTTTGCCGGGAAAATTATGACCTCAATTGTAATTCAGTTTGTTCGCCTTGTTGCTCCATTAACCTCGTTAGAAAAAGTAGTGAGCTACAATTGGAAGGTTATCTGCTAAAAATGATTCTGCTGAGTTGATTGTTCAAGGCGCTTTGAAACTAATTGTCTTCTCGTCACAAGATTCCATCCATTGTGTTTGTAATTTACAACAATCCACAGCTGATAACTGGTTGGGCTTATGGAAAGAGAGTGCTGTGAAACACATGAAAGAACATCGTCTTCCCCTCGAATCTTCACTTAAACGTCTGCTACCTTCCTAAAATACTTAACTTTACAACTGACAAGACAAGCAAATGAGTAACATACTGGTTGTGTAAAAGAAAATATTAAACTATCCCTCACACTTGCATTAGACTCTCAACGCCAACCTCGTACATAAAACTCACGATTGTCTAACCAAGAGGTTGCAGATTCAAGAGTGCTAATAAACTCTTTAACAAGTTTTCTTCCCAGCGTTTGCAAATTTTATTGATGAGTGGAGTCACTGTGACTTTTGCTTCACAAATTTTGGAGTCATTTTGGAATATTTGGAGTCAAGTACCACAATGAAAAAAGCCATTTTCAGACTTTCCAGCACGTGGTCCTGGCATGTATAAACTACCGTGAGGGACATACGAAGTAGCTGTGGCGGTCAGCTGACCTGGAACACCCAAATCCATGATGGCGGTCATCGCGTAAACTTTGTTCGTAATTTACCCTCTTCCTGTTTTGTCGTGCAGTATAATTCTTTAATTTTGCTGATTTGATTAAGGTTTACAATGTTTACCATTAACATAAATTGTATTTGTTCCGAAAAAGGCAAGGACAAAGCTGTGTTTGTCGCTAAAAATTTCTAGAGTCGAAGTGGCTCCCTGTTTGTTACTGAAATTTCTGGAGTCGAAGTGACTCCCTCTGTAACCTCTTTGGAGTCATCTGAAGAATTTTGGCGTAAAATGCGCAAAATTTGGCATATTTGTGAACCCTGCTTCTCATTCCCTTTTAAAGCATGTTCAGAAAGAATCATAGATTTTGACATTCTTAGAGCCCACAAAATTTTTGAATAAGACATTTCGGCCGCCATTTTACTTAGCAGGATAGGGTGCTACACAGTGGGGACTGGGAACTGGTAAAACAGCGACACAAACTTCAAAACAAACTACCTGACAAATTGAGTTCTCAGACACTTTCAAGACAAAATTAGGTAGCTGCCCTGTGCAGGCTGCATAAAACAAGTTGCTTTGTTATTATCGTGTTTAAATTTAGCTTTACACAAGGCAATTTTCTGTCACGTCTTTGTAAACAGTGAAGTGTAACTAATGTTGTAATGTAAAACTTTTTTTCTATTTTTACAACTAGAATACAGCTGGAAAGCAAACTCTCCTGGTTAATAAAAGAACCTTCACTTTTTGTTTAGAAATATAACCAAGCTTATAATTTGTTTAAAATAGTGAGTTTGTTAGGGTAACCCACGTGACTTAAGCTTAAGTTCCCGCCATCTCCCTGATCACGCTGCGCCACCACCTCTATGCACCAACAAATACAAGTTCCGGCGACAATGCAGGTAAAACTTTCAGCTAAGACAGCAAATACCCGTACGAAAATTCACTTTTCACTGTCCTGTAGTTTAACGAGTTGGGTAAAGTCTGTTTCATAGCGAAAATTTCAAACTGTCACGTACGTGACAGTTTGACTATCATCCGTCGTCGCGCACAATTTCCAACCCACGTGCGTGGAGCTAAATAACAAGAAAGCATCACCGTTTTGCACCTAAAAAGCTACTCACCAGCACTTGAAACCCTCCTGTTATAGACAACCATTGAAAGCTGCAGATAGATTTTACAGAGCTTCACAATTGACCGCACAATTACAACCGTCCAACGACCTCCGAGCAAGTTTTCCCAGACTCGTATTATGGAATGTCCCTTCCCATGAGTCTCCATGGGCCTTAACCTAACCCCAATCTTCTCTCACAGGAGCGCTAATGGGGGATCATGTGACCAGGTGAGCAGGGCGCTCTACTGTGTATGGCAATTCCGGTGTGGCACGAAATTTTTGCGGTAGTTTATTTTTGCAGATTGCCCATTTTTTGGCGTTTTGTGGGAACTAATTTTTACGATTAGGGCAGATCGGTTTTTCTTAGCATGTCTGACAGACGCTATTCCATCCCCACTGTTATATTAGTGAGTTTACGCAACAGGACGGCAGGAAGAAGAAGACGGCAAAATGTTTGTGTGTGTGACAAACGTGACAGGGCTATAACTTGCATGTTATGTCGTAATCTTCACTCAGCATTAATATTTTCTGGTTTTTACAAAAAGATCTGTTTAAAGGAAAGTGAAAAGTTATTGGCGAAAAGTTATTTCAAACAAATTTGTTGTCACGGTTGTCACGCAAGGTTTGACGTCTTCTTTCCTCTCCCGTCCTGTTGCGTAAGTTCACTATTATCGGACGACGCAACGGAAGCGAAAACGACGCTTTAAAAATGAATTTGCGTTCCTTCGGTCTTTATCGCGATTATTCCAACTCACTTACTTTGTCAAATGTAGGCAAACCCTGCCGGAGTTGAATTTCTAAGAACCGTATTCAAGTTTAGGAAGGGAATAAAATTTTGTCGTCGCTTGTTTACGTCCTCCCTTAAAAGTAAAATTAGACAATTTCACATCGTAGTCAAGGAAAAACGGCAAAGAAATGTGCAAAAAAGTGAGATGCACTTGCAAAGTTGTTGTTTTGCCTACTAAACCTATTGTGAGGAGAAAGGTACATGATAGGGAGGAGGGAGAAATGGCCCGAAAATGTACGGAGGAGGGAGAAAATGAAATGTTGGGAGTAGGGAGATATCGATGAGAATATAACTTAATGGCTTTTCTTTAACTCGCGTCATTACAAGGGATGGAGGGACAGGAAACATGACGTACACTGGAATCCCCTTGGGTCTCCTGGGACTCCCTTGGTCGGACTTAACCGAGAAAGCATGGAATCAAACTTTTAACGCATCTCAGGTCACCAGGTTTACAACTTGGCGAAGACAGTAGCAACACACGACTCCTGCACTTAGTCGTAAAGGAAGCTATCTGCTTCCCTCTAACTAGTAGACCCCTAAGGGATTTTTCCTTACGATATGATATGAGGGGAGGCTCCTTAAAGATTTCTCTTAGCCGTTGTTGGTTTTGTATAAGGTGCTATTTCCCCATAGTATTTTCTTCAGTTTAAGTAAAGCTGTAACAAAGGGTAGTAGTTTTTCACGCGCAGATTTGTTGCTCTTTTGAAGGGCTGTTTTCTTGTCGGCGAATTTTAACTCAGAGAGGTACTGTCTCACAATAGGGACACTGCTGCCTCTTTCTATCTGGCGATTTTCGAAATTTTTTATATTTTCCTCAGAAGTGGTTTGAGAGGAATCAGTCCTTAGATATCTGAGCGCTTGTCCTTTAATAAAGCATTTCTTCAGGCCTGGTGGTTGACACGAGTACGTTAAAGGCTTCTGTTGGCTCATGGGCTCCTGGTTGGTTTATAATGTATTTGCACGTCTAGTTCCTTGTTGAATCTAACCCCATTGTACATTTTTGTGGCCAAAAAAGTGATCTCCATTCTGACATCTCAGCGGTGAATCGAGGTGAATTTGATAGCAGAGTGAAAGTTATTTGCCTTTTCCTCAATTATTTTAAGCTCTCTATTTTGTCTTAACTTGTGTTCCATAGGGAAAACACATCGTCAATATATCTTTTCCAAAACAGCGGTTCAATTACCCTGGACACCAAGAGACTTTTTATGCGCGGTTTCCGACGGTAAAGTCTTTATAGTGAACCACGCGAAAAGCCTTTTTTCTCGTGTTTTTCTCCCGGCTTCGCCTTAGTGACTTCTGCCTTCGGCCAAAGATATGTCGGCCTGCACCCGAAACCAAAGCAACCGGCCGCACCCAAGAAAAATCCTCTGGTGACCTAGGTGTGGTTCAATACAACTCTCTCTCAATATTTGGTTTTCTATTCTGGCCATGAAGATGTTAGCACAAGCAGCGTCCATCGTTGTTCCCAGGCTGTTCCATGGGTCTGTAGATAGTTGCTACCATCAAACTGGAACGAGTTTTCTTTTTATGTAAGATAGCGTACTTCTCTCAGATACTTGGTAGGTGCCCGAGAGGGATATTCCCGGGAATTTTGGGTGGGCGTGTGCCGCTCGGTTCTTCAAATCCTGACCCTATTTCCACGATTTCAGACTAAAAAATGTCATTTTCCACCCCCGTTTTCAGGCCCGGTCTAAGAAATCCATACCCCTTCTCAGACCTGGTAGAGGTAGAATTTAGACCAGAGTTCAAACAATATATTTTAAAATCCATTTCGTATTTGCTTATTCCCTTCTTTCTGATTTATTTGGAACTGAAACGATTAATACGTTCATAGACTCCCGTAGTTTCCTCGAAAACCATACCCAATGCCAGACCACAACGAGCAAAATCTATACCCGTTTTCAGACCAAAACGGCGCAAAAACCCTACCCTTTGGGGCGGCACATACTTATATGGCTTATTTAAGGGAGAATCCCCCTGGGGTAGGTATATGCGCTTTCCCTCCATAAAAAATATTTGTATGCATACATACGGTGGTTAGGTTTTCTTCGTGTGGTTTGTTGGTATGGAGGCGCAGCTCTGAAAGTCATTATACTTCCTTTACGACTAAGTGAAGGAGTCGTGTGTTGCACGCCGACAATTTTTACTTTTAGGGAGGAGGGAGAAATTGCCCCAAAAAGTAGGGAGGAAGGAGATTTACCCTCCTGTACCTCCCCCCTCTATTGTTGTTTTTGACGTTCTCGTTACCGTCGCGTCATTGGATCGTAAAGCCCCTATTTTTATCACGCGCGCTCAGTAGACTTTTAAGAGAAATTAGAGGGTCTGTAGACAGGCTAGGTATTTCGTGCCGGGAGTTAACTTTTGCGATTTTCAGAAAAGCCAGGCCTCAGCATTGTTAATACACATTACGTGTATTTTCATTTCTTCAGCGATTACTTGCAAAAGAAATACATATATCAAACAATTCTACGGTGTGCGTACCCTATTATATATAAAACCAGCACTTCATTGGAGACCGTTTAGTTATTTCTGAACAACAGAGACAAGTCGTAATTGAACAGACACGATGTTTTAGTATTGTATTTCTGTGTAGCGAATTTAAATTGGAAAATAGTTACTCTGGACTAAATTTTTGCAGCAAAAATGTTTGCGATCATTTTTATTTTGGGGAACTTATTTTTCCCGGGATCGCTGAAAAAATACCATGAATCGCAAAAATTAAAACCGCAAAAACTTCGTGCCACACGGAGGATACTTCTCTTAAAGATGGTTTCAATTGAGATCAATAGATAATATACAATCAAAAACATACAACAATAAATAAAAAAAAAAAATAGAATGATGCGTCCGATTGCTCGTAGCTAAGACTAAGAACTCCTAAAAGACATCATTTTACCGAAAGAAAGAAGCTTATTCAACTCAGTGGACAAAATGCCTACTGAATATTTTAAAGTGTTTTGTTGCTGAGCAATAATGGATAACTATATCCAATCTCCAATAGACCCTGTTAGCTTGTATGTTTTGATTTCCCAATTCAGACCAAGTGATGTCCTCCCCAGTTTCCTCCGGTTTTACTTTCAAGTTCGGGCATTCTCAATAGACCTTATTCACGATACCCGCCATCTTTGTACCCGCCCTAGGATCGATGGGATAAAAGCTGTGTCACGTTGTCTTTCAGGGGGCAAACAAGTGATAAAGTCTGCCAATATGAGTAATCACGGTCGAGTTTGTTCATTCTATCAAAACGAGACGACGATTTCCTAGTCATGCAAAATGTACATATCAAGTTTTGGCAAGATTTACGTCTTTACTGCCTGCTAGGAGGACATCTACGGTCGCTACTGCACACAAAAGTCTAGATTAACAATGATCACTTCCACCCATGATTTTGACATTATCGTCTTTAAGATGAGAAGTTCTTCATTTCCTGTTGTCTAAAATAAACAAACTCAACCACGATTTCTTACATTGGCAATGTTTTTCACTTGTTTGCCCCCTGAGAAACCACGTGTCATTGCCTTTATCCCATCAGTCCTTAAGCGAGTGCAAAGCTGGCAGGTATCGTGAATAAGGACCCAACTATCTCACGTATCTCGGAGCCTGGAACAGGCTATGCATACATATGCAGGGGGATAGACGTGAATAGGACGACATACGTTTGGGATTCTGTGGTATCGTCGCGTGGTCTGAAATGGGAAAACAAAACATACAAACTAAAAGGTCTATTGCTTGCTGCCCAAGATTCAGGGACACTCCACAAACACATGAATTTCATTTTGTATGCAAGTAAGTACTTTATTTGATGTGTTCACTTATAATGACTAATTAAATATCCCTTCATCGTTTTTAGCGTTTTAAATGCTGTTATGTTGAAGTAGCAATAAATTAAGGAATCATTAACATGACTACTGGAAAATATTTTTGGATAATATTAAGACTCTGTGCACACGAATCTGGATTCTTTTAAACTGCTGCTCACTTCTTCTTTTTCAGAGGCGGATCCAGGATTTTTTTTAGGAGCGGGTGCACTCGTCTTTTGCTCTACTTCAACACCAATAAACCACATAGTTTTTTTTTTTGCAGAATACCAGTTGTATTAGAAAACCACAGGTCATCTCAGGAGGGGGGGTGGAGGGGTGCGCACCCCCGGCACCCTCTCCCTAGATCCGCCCCTGTTTTTACACTGACGAATCGGCTGTTTCGGTCCAGACGAAGCTGGAGTAAACTTGCTCATGCTAGTGTAAAAAAAAATATGTTTAAAAAATAGCGGGATTCGTAAGGACGGGACCTTAAAATCCATTTGGTGTTACGAAGTCAATGTGCCCACAAAGGGAACTCACAAAAATAGACAGGCAATGATAAAACTTAAGAGGTTTAACCTCTCTTGCTACAGTGGACAAAAGTCCTTGGGATAGTTATGCAGTATGCAATGCAGCTTAATGCAGTATCCATTTTTTTTCTGTAATTTTTGGGGTGCCCTCATAAAACAGTGAGTCTTACTCAAAAATTACTGTTCGTTCTCCCTTCCCCACTGGATAAAAGTATCCAACGTTATTTGTGGGCTGGGTGAGCTTGGACATGTGTGAACTGAAGAAAGTCCCACAAAATGCAAGTTTATCCCAGGAATTTTTGTTCATGATTGTAGCTTCTTATGAGATCAAGCAAGTCAGTGTTTTACAATAGATATGTTTTAGAGAAACATCTATAAACAAGTAAAATACTGAATTAGTGAATACTGTAGTCACTCTTACGTGTCCAAACAAGAACACCATTGCTAATCAATAACTATTTTGTTCTTTTTCGCAATGCTATCTATCGTAGCATCTATTCTTTTTACAAATTAAACATAAAGACGGTCTAATATTTCTTGGATCTTCCATAATTTTGTGAAAAGTACTCCCTGTATGCTAGGGCTAAGTGTCAGCTGAAGGTCAAAAATCATGATTTAAGCATAAGCAAACACTGTTGCCTGGGTCTGGTTCTGTTATCTCATACAAGTATTTGGGGATATTTGCAACTCTTCCATCACCCTCTCAATCTTAGTTAGAAGAGAAGGTAAGAAAGAGATATGATGAACAAAAAATAGCTGTTTTATTAACGTTTACGACTTCTGAGAAGCACAGAACGAGCAAAGCTCCCCTGGTATAATCGACTTTAAGCCAACGGAATCGTTAACATTCCAGCAAACCACTTGCTTCCAATCGCCATGATCGAATACATCCATCTCCATTATTTCAATTCCTTCTTCTTCACGAGCTTCTTTCTTGAACAAAGAACAGTTAAGAAGTTCGAAGACAGGAAACCTCTTAGGAAACACTATGCAATCATCCTGTTTTCCATCTGGTTGGACTGGAATACCAAACTTGCTCTTTCTCATGAAGGCCTTGAAATCTTCTCTCTCGACAACATGCCAAATCAACAAAAAATTGTTATAAACACCACTTTTGGTACTTTCCTCTCGGGTTTTCAGTGTTTCCATCAATGGAATTTGGCAGGTACTATCCTTTAGAAGAATTTTAAGCCTCTCGACTGCCTCAATTTGCGACAACATGTGTTGTCTCCCCTCTTCTGTATCCCTCACCATGAGTAGTAGTTCGATGATGGTTGTAACTTGGTCTTCAATAGCTTCTGGCCGTTGGAATACCGGGTTTAAGTCTTTACGAGAATGGTACAATTTCGATCTTGGAAACAGGGCTGGCTCCCCTGATACTGGGTGCAAAGAGTAATCCATAGAAACCTTTAAAGGATGATCTTCCATTGGGTCAGAGCTCGTCATCTTGCTTTTCACAGTTGCCAAATCTTGCCTTATCAGATCAAGGACCTCTAAGGCCGTTTGGCCCAGACGTTGCAACCCCCATTTCTTTTTACTTTCTACCATACCTTTCAGGATCAACGTCTTTAGTGTGTACGTTTCTATAACTGCCTTGTATTCCATTGTGTACATGTCGAAATGTGATTCAAGAAAAGTTTGAATGAGATATTTTAGAACACGATAGCAGCGTTTCTCCGACGAGTTAATCGGAAGAGATTTCAGCGTTGACGTTTCCCAAGGGGTCTCTGATCTCCTTGAGCATGAAATAGTATTGATAGACCAGAATTCAAACAGAAGTTGCAAATGTTGATGTTCAGAGCTCGGCGAACGGTAGGGAATCTGGATGGCTAAGCAAATGTCAACCGATATCAAAGTTTCTGATTCATTATTGTCAGTAAACTTAAGAATTTGAAGGTATGTCCTGCCAGAAGGGCATTTCAATCGGGCGACATGTTTCCACTTTGGGAATTTCTCGACCAGTGATTGCAAAGATCGATAAATCGCTACAGATACCATGGCGGCGATTTCATCCCTCGAAGGACTTTTACCGTCTTTAAAAATAAGTTGCTGACTTCTTCTCTGCTCGTTTTCGTCCTGGTCGCACCATTCAGGGCATAAAATGTCATCAATAAAAGGGACGTCTTTCATTTTCAAAATTAGCTTCGTCGACTGAATTTTCATGTTGTACTCATCGGCATAAAAAGGCTCACCATTTGTCCACACCGACTGTTCTTGCAACGAAGGTAAAACAAAAACGTAGTCAAACTCATCTGGTTGTCCAATCTTGGTTCCCTCTACCATGCTTCCTCCCAATTGGACA
Organism: Porites lobata; assembly: GCA_942486035.1. NCBI lineage: Eukaryota > Metazoa > Cnidaria > Anthozoa > Scleractinia > Poritidae > Porites > Porites lobata. The sequence continues at coordinate 780,851 of CALNXK010000178.1, read as the reverse complement.
ACAGCATTTCGAAACAGTCGGTACTTACCAGAAAGGTCCAGCAAAGTACCTTCTATAATCTGATTTAGCTCTTCGCGGATAATGTGAGTGTTTTCACCGTCCGGGAAACTTGCCTTTGTGTCAGCTAGTTCCGCTATAAACAGGTCAAGCTGGTTCAGTGGGCAGCCACTGTTTGAATACCTTTCATCATATGCTTTTGAAGCCATGCTACCCTCGGCTATGTGATCTAAAACAAATTTGAAACAACATATTCACCCTAAAGTCATTACCCAAGAGGTCCTTTTTTACAGCTTCGTTTATAACGACAACAATCCCGTTATTCTTGACGTTATCCGGTACAGTTATCAACAAGTATCTCGCGAACTAAAAAGGCAATTCAACAACAGCGTTGCAATGTTGGAACAACGCTGTAACGATTTAAAAACAATGTCGCAACAATGTTGCAATGCTGTGTTGCGCTAAAAAAGGACGTTACAAATCATCTCGCGCGAAACATCGCCTTTAAGATGATGTTACACGTGACGATTTGCAACATCTATTTCAGCTCAGCAGAGGGTTCAAATGTTGGAACAGTATTGCAGCCATTTGAAATAATGTAACAATGTTGTAACGCTACGTTACGCGAGAAATCGTCAAAAAGGCATCACGTTGAAAGGAATCACGCTAAAAGGTATAACGCAGAAAGTCATCACGCAGAAAGACATCACACATAAAGGCATCAAGCAGAACGGCGTCACGCAGGAAGGCATCACACAAAGAGGCATCACGCTAAAAAGCATAACTCACAAGTTCCTGATACCTTTTTGCTTTATGCCTTTTGCGTGATACCTTTCTGCATTATACCTATACGACAGTGGCTTTTTTACAGCCTCGTAGTCAGGTCAGCTCGCGCTATTCGAGTCACCAGAGGAGGCTTGGAACCGATGACGTCACATCCGAAATCGCCGGGGATAACTGGGAACGAGGCTGGCCTTTTTAGTATTTCTTCGAGTTTTTCTTCCTCTTACTCTTACCGTGGTCTCTTTTTTACTAGCTTTGATTCTGTATCAATTTCAGATTTCACTTAACCCTTTTCACTTTCAGGTTATTTAGTTTTGTCATAGATACACCTTCATAAAGTACCCCACTTGATCTCGAATGCGCCAAGGTACTCGGATATGCTAGCTTAACAGGGGACGATAAGAATCAATAAGAATATAGAGAGGAAGACAAACGAATAAATAACAACTCCCTAGCTTTTCACTCGCCACTTTCGCACTTTCATTTTCTCCCCAGGGACATCGAAGTTTCTGGTGCAAAGCAATTCTGGGCGGTTTTCCCGCTCGCTTGGCTTGAATATTATAACTGAAGGTAGAACACTTTCAAGAGGTTAGGGAAAGGGATTTCGCAGAAAGTTTTAAAAGGATTCACTGACAGCAGCCGGGCATTTATAATTGTTGAGAGTTGAGACTCTTTCCGGCTTCCGTGCATATCGCTACAGTAAAGTTACTCCAGCTGACTACTATAAGGCTGAAGTGCTGTTCATACCAAGTTGATGTTATTCTGTATGGTAAAACTTACCTTGCTGTTTTTTTCTGATACTTCTCTACTCATTTAAGTGGAGGCAAGATGTATGAAACCGAAACAGAGTCTCCGTCGACCAAATAAATCACTGACTAAAATACAGTGAATATCGTCGCTTCATTTTGTCATATTAGAGTCCAACTGGACACATGTACATGTACAACGCATTTTAACTGGCTCTTTTGCCTGCTCCCTGATTCATTCACAGGCGATGATATGTTTTCAAGCGACGTTTACCACTTCACTGCAAAGTGTCACCAATCGAACTGGGAACTCGTCACTTCCGTGCTCAAATCTTTCGCTTGCGAGTCCACTCCAACCTAAGCGGAAGTAGACCATGTCACGTACAACATGTCACGCAATAGTTTTCCCAAGATGCTATCTGTACTGTTACAGCTAGTGACAGTTCCCCTAGAAAGACCTGATAAGTTTTCCTATCGTCCGCTATAGAAAATAGCAGAAAACGAACTGGCTAAATGCAAATAAATGACAAGGAACACATTCCTTAAAGACATGAAACATTTGTTTCATGAAAAGAAAAACTCAAAGCTGCATACGTATTACTGTTAGATTAGACCAACACTCCCTTCTTACCTTCTACAAAGTGTCTCCTTACATATTTCAGCAAATAACTGTCCTGCTGGGCTCAAAGCCTTAGTGGAAAATGATGGAAACAAATGCACAGGACAAACTGAGTTGTAAGTTTAGAGAAGAGGTGCTGGCTGATGGGACCTACAACTAATTTGTCTCTTCTCGATTAAAAAAAATTTCCAGTTGTAATATGGATAGAATCGATAAATAAGATATTTGTGAGGAGGTTAAAAACGAATAAAATCATCCAATAGTATTTATCATATCTTTTTCAAATGAAAATAATTTTAAAAAATACATTAAAAATTTTCTAGTATGTTTGCGTAATCCGGCTGCTGAAGAAAAAGGATTTTCTGGTACTTTCACTTCTTCGCAGAATAGTTTGTAATCACGGGACCCATATAATATAAAGGTTTAGCCAAAGCAAGTAATTCAAATTCAACTTTTGCAATAAGCAATCCTCGTGAAAAAAAAGGACCTGAGCCTGCGGTCAATTGAAAACTACTAAAGCGGTGAACCACGTCACCTCTGCCTTGTTTTTTGTTTGCTTGTTTTCCTTTTTTTGGAACACAACTACTGTGGATTACTATGCATTAACACGACACTAACTTCGTTCTTTGTTTGTTTGTTTGTTTATGTCTACCTTTTTAGCAATAATTGTTAGACGGTAGTTCTAGGGTTACCGTATTTATTCGATTAAACGCCGCATTTTACGGTTATCATTAGGTCCCATCGACCGTAGCCCCTTCGGACACCTCATGAAATTTACACAACGTTGTATTAGGGTTGAGCGCGGCCTTTTACAGATTAGGGTTAACCACTGCCTCTACCTGATTAGGGTTAAACACTGTTTCGAAACTGGTTGGGGTATTTTTTTAAGGCTGGGGTCGATGCTATATGCACTTTTAGAAATTATTTCATCTCCATCTAGCAATTCCTCAGTGGTCTAGTGGTTGTCGTAGTAGACTGGCCCATCTGGGTCGTGGGTTCGAATCCTACTATCTTTCGTGCCAACTGTTTCTTTTATTTCAAATTGAAGAGACTTGCACTTTCATGAACATTTCTAGCTCGAAATATCATCTGATTGTGATATAAAAGCAGAAAACAGTTCTACCTTGTGTAAATTTCATGAGTGGAGGAAAGGGCTACGGTCGATGGGATCTAATCACCTGACCGCATTTTACATGTAAAAGCAGAAACCTAAACACCGCCCTTGAATAAACGCCGCTTCATTATCCCAATAATAGACTCAAAAACCAAGTGATGTAATAATCAAGTTTAAGCAGGCCTCCCAAAAATATTTTCCTTGATTGTAGCAATATTTTAAGTTCAGTATATTCGAAGCTCAAAGCCTGATATAATCTGAAACACGAAAACACTATACGGTAATTCAGCTTAACCAAGCACTGGAAACTCGCTTTTATTGATAACAATTTTTTTGAGTTGAAAGTAAGTATACTTCAATGCCACACTCGAATCACGAAAAATTTAATAAACTCCGCGGCGTTTAATTTAATAAATACGGTAAGTAAAATCACTCTTAAACTATACCGTCCGGTAAGTTGCAAAAGATTATGTATCACGCAGACGCCGATAACTGCATTTATAAATGGGATATCTTTCCTTTCACTTCGAGATAGAGGGAGGGGGAAAAAGCGTAAGGAGTAATCTTTCCTTTGAACCCACACCAAAGGAACATAAAATTATCTTCTCCTCACCCGCACGTATTGTTTTACTCTGGGAGTAGGCTTAGCAGTGGGAAAAGGGGGCAAATAATGGGACGAACGAGAGCCGAGCGCATAGAAATGGAGGGAGCGTGGCCTAGTGGTCAGCGCGTCGGACTCGCAATCCGATGGTCCCGGGTTCGATTCCCGCTCTGGCCACTTGCTGGATTTGTTCTCGGTCGTCCCAAGTTCAAATCCTCGGCCACGCTTGTAAATGGCCAGCTGCCTGCGTCCTACCAGTTGGGGTTTTTAAACTGTTATGTTGCATCTGATTTATTTGTTTCTAAGCATTTGAGTGGTGTGCCTGTGAGCTAGCTGTATAAGCTAAATGCACTTTCTACTATACACAAGCCTTTAGAAAGACGCGAGCCGAGCGGGGTAATGACGGTCCTCAGACCCCGCTCGGCTCGATTTGCTTGCTGATTGACCTCATAATTCGCCTTTTTTATGCACACAACGTTGTTGAGTCACCAAGGTGTTATTCTAAGGTAATGAACACTAAACCTTAAAACGTCTTTTGAACATCCATCTACGATTACCACTGTATTTCGGGCCCATCCGCACTGATTTTATAAGTGTGTCCCTTTTTCGTTTGTTGGCCAGGACACGAGTGCAAGATACTGCTTCAATCTCTAGTTGGTCAAAAAATGCTGTTCCTGAACGCCCCCTTGAGAGTCTGTCGTGTTTTGGATCCAAAAGTAATTTTTGGGAAACAGTCTCAGTCTAACTTCTCCAACAGTGACCACTAAATTGCCGCCGACGTATCTGGAGACTTGTTGACAAAAACAACAAACTTTATTTGCAGGACCATACAAGTACATACAGTATTGCAAAAGCTATTCATTATTATGTTTGAAGAATAAGAACTAAAATTTAATCACTGGCCAATTAAACTACTTTGTTAATAATTCGTCGCGAAAGTCAAAGCAAGCTGAAATATATTTCGAGCATTGTAAATTAATATATTAACTAGATGTGTTGAAATTGGGGGCATATCCCGTAGAGCTTCTTGTTAAATATATGATCTCTCCGGCTTATGTTTAGAGCAGCAAGTAGCAGCCTTCAGTGCCAGATCCAGCTGGACCTTGAGAAGGGAGGCCCGGCCATCCAGACCCTGAGGAGAGGGGGGACCGGCTCCCCCAGGCCCCTCCCCTGGATTCGCCACTAGCCTGCGTAGCAAGCGTTTCCGCGCGAGTTCGTCGAGAAAAGTTGGGACGTGAGCAAACAAAAAGGGAATGCTCCCGCTCTAACTTTCGCGCAATAACTCGATTGGAAACGCTTGCTACGCAGGCTAATCCGCCACCTGCCTTGTGTAGCAGCTATCAAGTTGTTTTTCCGGTGTAGTAGTCAATGTCCAACTCTCTGACCTGTACAATAGAAAAGATTCAACTGAAGCGCTAAAGAAACATGTCTTTAGAACATAATGAAAAAAAAGCAGCAAAAATGTGTCCATTCACGGTGATTCTGGCATCCGAGCTCATATATACGTTTAGTTTTTGATATTTTTTATCTAATATAAAAAACTAAATGCATATATGAGCTCGGACGCTAAAACCCATATTTCCTTTTTCATTTTAGCGTCCGAGCTGATATAAGCATTTAGTTTTTTATATTGTAAATTTAGAACTTAGCTTTAAAGGGTAAAAGAGTACTTAGCTTGAATAGTGTTAATTTCCGGCTTTTTTAAATATGTTTTATAGTACTTAATTAGTTTCTTTTAATGATGTAATTTAGTTTTAAAGGTGTCCCCAATTAGCCCCTATGCATGATTACGTCAGACGAGTAAATTTCACCAACAAGCCTCGTTTGTGAACAAAATTTTTTGCATTTGCACTTTTTGTGCGTGGGTATTCTTTTCAACTCTACTGCCTTGGGAATTCATTTCTGTGAAACTTCGCTTATTTTTTTTAAATTTGAAAACGAGGCTTGGTGGTGAAATTTGCTTGTGTGACGTAAACATGCATAAGGGCTATTAGTGCCAATAATGACAATAGGCGCTAGAACGATTACACACTTTAATAAGGGTTATGTATGTATGTATGTAGACTTATTAACCGTTCATGATTACTTAATCTTAATCCGTCTGTTGTTCGCATAAACGTTCATTTGATTTCATTGTTGTGATATTGTTTAAATCTTGATTTGCCATTGACAGTATTTACATTCCAAAATCACAGTAAGTTAGATAGAGGGTTATAATCGTCCAGGTATCGTGTCAGAACAGAGAGCAGCGTTCTGGTGTTTTCGATAAAGGCAGGCAATTCCATCGACTTTTATGTCTTTACCGCCAGGTAACAAATACAAATTTTTTTCATAAATCCTAAGGCAGCAGATACACGAAGGAATCCGGGAATCCGACGTGGTACGCACGCTTCAGTTTCGATTCAGTTCAAAGCTAAAGTCAACAGGTCCCAAGATGAGAATCACAGTGGTTTCCAGTCGGTAAGTGAAAAAACAGGGGCACCCAACGACAATTTTCGGAAAAATATCTGTTCGGAAGACGATTTGAGATCTAGAATTTTCGGAACATTTGTTGTAAAATTTCTTGCTTGCCCGTCTCTCCTAGGATTTTCGAACATCTAAGAAATGGTAAAATTGCCCGTTTTCAACGGATTTTTACCATAAAAGGTCACCTAGAATGTTCGGGAGCCTTTCTTCTGGCTGAAATTTTCGAACAGGTAAGTTTTGATCCCTATAATTTTCTGATCACTAGACTTTCAGCTAGGAAATCCGAACAGATGAAAAATTTATAGGGGATAAAAATATGCCCATATCCACCGTTTAAATACTAAAATACGTTTAACAATGCTATGTTTAAGTGGTTTTTGAACTATATTCTCGTTGGGTGCCCCTGAAAAAAGACAAATAGTAGGAATGAGTTTGCGAAATGGCTTGAGGCATGACCTGTTGAAAATCAAAACTATCAGGAACCTAGCACATGTATATGGAGAATGACTCAAAACTAGGGAATATATCTACTAAACAGCGAATGTGCCCTTTTTGATGGCGCTAGGGTTTTTTGTAAATGCAGCCAATCTGTGTCCTAAAATTGTTTCGCCCGGCCCGCTGAAGGTATCAAAGACGCACAGCCGTTACTGAAAATGACCGAATTCTGAGCGCAAACAGTTGTTTGGCGACTGAAGTAGGTTTTGAGTTGTTGGTTTTTTTTCTCAACCTGTTTTTATACTTTCTTAGAATGTACGAATCAGATAATTGCAAATGTTTAAAGGCAAATACGTTTAAAACCCTAATAATGCTGGTTTTAAACTTGTTTAGAGAGCACCTTGGAATCAAATAAATAGGAATGTTATTCCTGAATCTTCCCCGACTGTCTCCGACTGATGAATAGAAAACGCTGAAAACGTTAACATCGTCGGTCTACTCAAAGTGAAATCTACATGAAAATTCGAACCGCTTCACTTTGATCTTGAAATTGTTTTATTGTAAATCATCAACCGTTTATGGGGTATGCACAGGATTAATTGAATTTTGGCGATCATTGCGTCCCTTAAAAAAGTCGTCGCTCGCTTAAGATCTCATTATAGACACAACTAACAATCCGAGTACATGTAGTTCATAGGCCTGGAGATCTAAAGGACGTACGGCCTTTTTTCAGTGGGCTACCTATATTTTGCTGATGGAATTAAAATGTTGAAAATCGTCATACTTTTTCCTAGCAGGCTTTCTTTTTAATGAATGTCAAAATCATGGTTGTCCGAATCTCCTGGAATCTCTCTCTGGGAACTAAATTCCATTTTAATGTAAATTCTTCGAAAAAAAATATATTGTATTGACCACCAACATAACACGTGGTTACAAACCGAGAATACGCAAAAGAAATGCGCGCTTCGTTAATTATATTTCTTGAGTGTAGCATTCCGCGTAGTTATGCCGTTCCGCAATGGATGCCACACGCTATTTCATAATAACTTATAGAACAGTATTTTTTTTGCGTTTGTCAGGCGAGTGAAGACAAGCAAGGAGCGCGAGAAACGCTTGAGAAACGCGCCCTTTGTGCTTCATAACGCCAAAGACCAGAAAGGCGTCAAACGCCCGTGTTTTAGGGTTTTATTTCAGCGTTGTAATTTATACCTTTGACGAGTTATGTTTTAACGCACGCAACTGGCAAAATCACAGGAACACCCAACGACAATTTTCGGGAAAATATCTGTTCGGAAGACGATTTGAGATCTAGAATTTTCGGAGCATTTGGTGTAAAATTTCTTGCTTGCCTGCCTCTCCTAGGATTTTCGAGCATCTACAAAATGGTATAGTTACCCATTTTTAACGGATTTTGACCGTAAAAAAGGCCACCTAGAATTTTCGAGAGCCTTTAACTGGCTGAAATTTTCGAGAAGGTAAGTTTTTATCCCTATAATTTTCGGATCACTAGACTTTCAGCTATGAAATCCGAACAGATGAAAAGATTTTGTTGGCCATGACAGATGCAAGATACTGCTTCAATCTCTAGTTGGTCAAAAAATGCTGGTCCTGGAAGCCCCCTTGAGGGTCTGTCGTGTTTTGGATCCAAAAGTATTAGTTGGGAAACAGTCTCAGTCTAACTTCTCCAACAGTGACCACTAAACTGCGGCCGACGTATCTGGGGCCCGTTTCTCGAAAGTCCCGGTAACTTTTCGGGCCCGAAATCAAACATTCAAATCGAAATGTAAAGAATAAGAGCGCGGGTCCTGCCTAGCAAACTACTCCATTTTGTTTCACTAACTGATAGTTTTATCATGCTAGATGCAAAACTAATTGAAACCTCGATTTTAATGTAAACGGATACAGCTTACCGGGCCCATTAATTATCGGAACTTTCGAGAAACGGGCCCCTGGAGACTTGTTGACAAAAACAACAAACTTTATTTCCAGGACCACACAAGGACATACAGTATTGCAAAAGCTATTCATTATCATGTTTGAAGAATAAGAACTAAAATTTAATCACTGGCCAATTAAACTACTTTGTTAATAATTCGTCGCGAAAGTTAGACTGTTCACAGTCCCCTATTTTTTCGTGAGATCGTTTAGATATACCTCGTCTTACCGTCACGGCCATCTTGATTTTCAAATGTACCGAGGGGGTGGGCGTCGGGGATTATAGTTCGGGGGCGAGAAAAATAGATATTTTTCTGGCTTCCTCCCAAACCTCCCCCGCCCCCCTAGGTACTTTTGACACTCATGCAAGATGGGTAGCCCGTAACGCAAAGCTCTCGATCTCGATGATCTTACGGAAAAATAGACAACTGTGAACAGTCTACAGGAAAGTCAAAGCAAGCTGAAATATATTTCGTACGTTGTAAATTAATATATTAACTAGATATGTTGAAATTGGAGGCAGATCCCCGTAGAGCTTCTTGTTAAATATATGATTTCTCCGGCTTATGTTTAGAGCAGCAAGTAACAGCCTTCAGTGCCGGATCCAGCCCCCGGGGGTACTCGCAGAAAAATTGGGTAGGGGTGTGCGGCCCGCTTCCCAAAACCCTTACCCTATCTATGACCAAAATCTGCGATTTTCCCTACCCTATTTATGACCTAACCAAAAATTTGATACCCTATTTATGACCTGACCCTTAAATCAATACCCTGTTTCAGACCTGCCTTATAATTATTTCCCTAGTTCAGACCAATGTTAAAGGCAATGTTTATCTGCTTTTATTAGGTTAGGGGGACACGATAAGGAAGTAGCTTCTTCTAAAAAAGTGCATTCAAGACTACAGTGCAAAAATCGTTACCCTATTTATGACCAAAATGGCGGCAAAATAGCCAAAATCGATACCCAATTTATGACCAAAACGGCTGAAAAACCCCACCCTTTGGGGCCGCACATACATATATAGCCCATATTAGGGAGTACCCCCCCCGGGATCCAGCCGGACCTTGAGAAGGGGGGCCCGGCCATCCAGACCCTGAGGAGAGGGGGGACCGGCTCTGCCAGGCCCCTCCCCTGGATCCGCCACCAGCCTGCGTAGCAAGCGTTTCCGCGCGAGTTCGTCGAGAAAAGTTGGGACGTGAGCAAAAAAAAAGGGAATGCTCCCGCTCTAACTTTCGCGCAATAACTCGGTTGGAAACGCTTGCTACGCAGGCTAATCCGCCACCTGCCTTGTGTAGCAGCTATCAAGTTGTTTTTCCGGTGCAGTAGTCAATGTCCAACTCTCTGACCTGTACAATAGAAAAGGTTCAGCTGAAGCGCTAAAGAAACATATCTTTAGAACATAATGAAAAAAAAGCAGCAAAAATGTGTCCATTCACGGTGATTCTGGCATCCGAGCTCATATATGCCTTTAGTTTTTTTATATTTTTTATTTAATATAAAAAACTAAATGCATATATGAGCTCGGACGCTAAAACCCATATTTCCTTTTTCATTTTAGCGTCCGAGCTCATATATGCATTTAGTTTTTTATATTGTAAATTTAGAACTTAGCTTTAAAGGGTAAAAGAGTACTTAGCTTGAATAGTGTTAATTTCCGGCCTTTTTTATATGTTTTATAGTACTTAATTAGTTTTTTTTAATGATGTAATTTAGTTTTAAAGGTGTCCCCAATTAGTGCCAATAGTGACAATAGGCGCTAGAACGATTACACACTTTAATAAGGGTTATGGATGTATGTATGTATGTAAACTTATTAACCGTTCATGTTTACTTAATCTTAATCCGTTTGTTGTTCGCATAAACGTTTATTTGATTTCATTGTTGTGATGTTGTTTAAATCTTGATTTGCCATCGACAGTATTTACATTCCAAAATCCCAGTAAGTTGGATAGAGGGTTATAATCGTCCAGGTATCGTGTCAGAACAGAGAGCAGCGTTCTGGTGTTTTCGATAAAGGCAGGCAATTCCATCGACTTTTATGTCTTTACCGCCAGGTAACAAATATAATTTTTTTCATAAATCCTAAGTCAGCAGATACACGCGAGAATCCGGGAAACCGACGTGGTACGCACGCTTCAGTTTCGATTCAGTTCAAAGCTAAAGTCAGCAGGTCCCAAGACGAGAATCACAGTGGTTTCCAGTCGGTAAGTGAAAAAAGACAAATCGTAGGAATGAGTTTGCGAAATGGCTTGAGGCATGACCTGTTGAAAATCAAAACTATCAGGAACCTAGCACATGTATATGGAGAATGACTCAAAACTAGGGAATATATCTACTAAACAGCGAATGTGCCCTTTTTGATGCCGCTAGGGTTTTTGTAAATGCAGCCAATCTGTGTCCTAAAATTGTTTCGCCCGGCCCGCTGAAGGTATCAAAGACGCACAGCCGTTACTGAAAATGACCGAATTCTGAGCGCAAACAGTTGTTTGGCGACTGAAGTAGCTTTTGAGTTGTTGATTTTTTTTCTCAACCTGTTTTTATACTTTCACAGAATGTACGAAACAGATAATTGCAAATGTTTAAAGGAAAATACGTTTAAAACCCTAATAATGCTGGTTTTAAACTTCTTTAGGGAGCACCCTGGAATCAAATAAATAGGAATGTTATTCCTGAATCTTCCCCGACTGTCTCCGACTGATGAATAGAAAACGCTGAAAACGTTAACATCGTCGGTCTACTCAAAGTGAAATCTACATGCAAATTCGAACCGCTTCACTTTGATCTTGAAATTGTTTTATTGTAAATCATCAACCGTTTATGGGGTATGCACAGGATTAATTGAATTTTGGCGATCATTGCGTCCCTTAAAAAAAGTCGCCGCTTGCTTAAGATCTCATCATAGACACAACTAACAATCCGAGTAGTTCATAGGCCTGGAGATCTAAAGGACGTACGGCCTTTTTTCAGTGGGCTACCTATATTTTGCTGATGGAATTAAAATTTGAAAATCGTCATGCTTTTTCCTAGCAGGCTTTCTTTTTAATGAATGCCAAAATCATGGTTGTCCGAATCTCCTGGAATCTCTCTCTGGGAACTAAATTCCATTTTAATGTAAATTCTTCGAAAAAAAAATATATTGTATTGACCACCAACATAACACGTGGTTACAAACCGAGAATACGCAAAAGAATGCGCGCTTCGTTAATTATTTCTTGAGTGTAGCATTCCGCGTAGTTAAGCCGTTCCCCAATCGATGCCACATGCTATTTCATAATAACTTATAGAACAGTATTTTTTTTGCGTTTGTCAGGCGAGTGAAGACAAGCAAGGAGCGCGAGAAACGCTTGAGAAACACGCCCTTTGTGCTTCATAACGCCAAAGACCAGAAAGGCGTCAAACGCCCGTGCTCCAGGGTTTTATTTCAGCGTTGTAATTTATACCTTTGACGAGTTATGTTTTAACGCACGCAACTGGTAAAATCATATTGATCACTGATTAAAAACAGAAAGGAGTTAAATCGCGAACCAAATTGACCACTGACTGGATCTCATCTGCGGCTTTTCATGATTGTGAAGTCGGTCTCCCAATGCATATTCGGGAGCACAAACAACAACGAGGGCGACGGCTACGAAAACGTTACTTAAAAGTGTGTTTGGGCTGTTTCACACTTTATCACGCTCATTCCATCTCGAGTTTATTTGTCAAAAGTTGGCAACTATTTTTGGAGTGGAATCCAGTAATTAACTAAACTGAAGGTTTAACAATTGCCTAAAACTATACTTAGAGATTTCACTTGCCTAATATTGCAGGCTAGACTGTTCCAGAGAGTTGCACCTCTGTAGCTAAAGCTCCTTTTTAGGTATTTGGTTCTTGGTAAAGGGACATTTAATTTGTTTGAAGAATCCCTTAAGACATAGCCTAACGTACTGCGCTCAGTAATCATAGAGGATAAGTAGTCAGGAGCCAGATCACTAAGAGCTTTGAACACTTTATCAAAGCTACTTGAATTTGACGCTGGGCAATCAGGTCTTTTTAGCCAAGTTGTTGTAACAAGTACCCAGCGACGCTGGGTACTGAAGGAGGAAGTCAAAATGCGAGCAGCACGATTCTGCTGTTTTTGTAATTTTTCAGGGAGCGTGTTGCCGCAATCCCCCCTGACAATACTACAGTAATCAAAATGGGGTCGTACCAAGGCATTGTGGATGTAATGTAGTATTTCTGGCGAAACAAAAGGTTATATTCGCTTAATGGCGGCAATGCTGGAGGCAATATTTTTGGATAGTTTGTCGATATGACTATGCTATGCCATGTTATCATCGATAAGGATCCCAGGTGATTTAGTGGTGGAAACTTGTTTTATAGGAACATTATCTAACGGAAGTTCAGGGGTTTAGAACCAATTAATATAAAAGCATCGAAGCATTATTGTTCGTGTTGCTTGAGGGTAGCGGCGTAAATTCGAAAAAAACTAAAAGCAAAAGAGCATCGCGGCCTGAAGCCCCCCCCGGGTTTTGAATAATTGTTGAGGCGAGGGGAATCGTTTGACATGAGATTTCTTAGTTCGCACGGGGTCGTTTTTTAGCCTGTGTACAGCCGCCCCTTACCTCAAAAAAAAAATCGGCTGTACACAGGCTAGGTCGTTTTCCTTTCTCAGCTTTCTGACAGTTCACATTTTACAGGAACAAAAATTATGTAGATGATGATGTAAAACGAGAAGACCCCTGGGGATGAGGTTGACAAATAGGGTACCAATCGACCAATCAAACCATTATCAGCCAACCTCGGGACTAAAAGCCCTGGGGACGAGGCTGATACTGTGATCCTTTCGATCAGCGGCAAATATGTAGCATATATGAAGTACCGCCAACCGCGTCAGTTTCATCTTGTTGGATCAAGGGAAAGTTGTTGTTAGCTCTGCAGTGGAGGAACAGTCTCTTCATTAAAGACCCAGGAAGGAGCAATGACAAAGAAAAACAATTAACGTTTTGGTGAGTTCAATTTTCTGTTATTACTCTGGAAATAATTGTTTTGCGAAGCTATTTTTATTAAGAAGAGCGAGCGCGCAGAACCTCTGCCCGGCAACGTGTTCGATGCATGCTAATTCGTGAAACTTCATTGCTTGTTCGAAAAGAGTGCTTGCGTCTTTGCAAAAATTTGTACTTACATTAGGCTACCAAAGACTCAGCGTCAGAATTTGTTGTGAATTTCCCTTACTGTGCTGACCAGCACTGCAAATTTATACTTAGCGTCGCGTCGCCTTTGTTGCTATGCTTCCTTTGTTATATTCCTTGACAAGGTCTGTGCTATGTCCATTGTTAAAATGGATCTTATTTTACGTATTCAGAACAGCCAGCATAGGCTACTGTTAAATTCAATAACGCCTAAAATTTCCGTAAATTGTTTAAATGGTCGCTGTTGGGAAAAGAATGCGTTGATATAGTAAGCAACCGTAAGACGCCATTGACAACCACGTGATCAACTTTTCCCGCTATCTTTTGTCCTCGTTTGTCGTTGATGTTTGTTATTTTCAACATGAAGAGGTTTAATTTCATGTTACCCTTGTCTATTTATAACTATTTTTTTTAACATTGTTGGACAGTTAAGGGATATACTCGTTTTCGATTTTCTGTCATTCTGACCACAGGCCGTGTAAGCCCCGGCTTTGGCTTTACTGAGTTTGTACTATATGAGCGATGGAATAATTAAGTTAAGTTAAGTTAATGCTGGTTTATTAGTCCCTTTTGCCACCAAACCATCTCGCCACCATTAAACGAAATGGCCACCGAGAACAGAACTTAGCTAAGCATTGGGAATCAGTTTGTTTCTTAACTGTTACTTTATTTTCATATTTCAAAGAAATAACCAGCAGTTGTGGAAGTATTCTACCAATTTTTTAATCTCTGAAATGTCAAAGTTTACATTCACCAAACCTATACAGTACATGTATTATTAGTATTTACGCTGCCAAGAGCAAGGATAGTCAATTAGGATAGACAGATTTGTATTTGGGCTGACTTTAAATTTGAATATACTTGATGAAAAAGTAAAAAATCTCGAGTAAGAAATCCTAGTTATTAGACTGTGTCAATTATTTCAAAGCTATCCCTTGCTGGTGATGGTGGCTAGATGAGTGTAAACCTTTGAGAAGCCTTATCCAGTGAATGCTCATTCTTCACCTTGGTTATTTACTAAGCTTGAAAAAATAAATTCTAGTCTTGGATTTTAGTCTTGTGGCTTTCGATTGTATCTCACAGTCTTAACCAGCAACTTCCCCAGGATGCGAATTGGTTGTGTGACAACAAATGATTAAAAATTGCAAATAAAATCTTAAAAAATAAATTATAATCTCTAAGTCGGGGATGTAGCCTGAGTATCAGGCCTTCCTACGGGGCTAGGGAAGAGGAGATTTTAGATGGGGGAGGGGGGAGGGGGAGAAGAGAAAGGAAGGCCTGACACAAAACCATTCAGCAAATCGTGTGACACATCCAAAATCTGGATGTGGCAGTGATTGGATAACACACAATACCCCCTGACGTCACCGACCGCAAGAGCGATCGGCAAGGAGACGGTCATTGAAATTTTTCATAGATGTTTTGATTTCATGTTACCGGTATGTGATGCTTTTACAGACAGAGACGCAGAGAGGAATTCAAAAAGGCTCTAGAAGGCGCTCTCAAGTTCTTTCCTGGAATAAAAATAAAACCCGAGCAAGAATTGTGTTTTCAAGGCCTCGTAGTTTAAAGGAAACATGTACTCGAAGTAAGGAAAAGCCTCATATACCATCTTCGGCCGAAACTATTGTAGTATTGGTTTCACAAGACCGGGACAAAGAAGACGATATCACTGTTTCAGATATCTAAGTTCAGATTTACAACATCCTGCCGTTAAAAGGGTATTGTTACTGTAAATGAAAATAGAGCGAGGTAGCCATGTATTGAGATAGCCGCGGGGATAGCCGACAGCACCAATGCTTTTAAAAAGCTTGACTTTGCTTGTTGCGGTTACGATAACGTACGTGATTGGAATTCGTTCGCTTCCTCTTACAAAATCTTCTCACTTTTGAAATGTCTTAAGCTCAAACGGGCGCCATCATATTTCGCCAACGGGATTGACCTTTGCTGTAGGCTCTCACTTGTTTTGAACTTGTAACAGCTTTC
>CALNXK010000178.1:737500-757500 GCA_942486035.1 Porites lobata | reverse complement strand
CAGTCTTGTTGCGGGGACAAAATTTTTATAAAAAGGGGCCATTACTCAGGGAGTGATTTGTTGCTGTGACATATCGCCGCAACATGTTGCTGCAACTTGTTGTCTAGTGGGAACTTATTGCACTAAAAAACTATTCTTTAAGAGTGTAAAAAAATGAGAATGTTAATGAAAAGCACTGGCCAAGGTATGTGCAACTGAAGATTCATCGGCTATGTACTGATCCTGGAACATGATCCTGGAGGCCTTAAACTGTTCTTTGAAGGAGTTTAATGAATGTGAGGCCATTTTTGTCAAAAGAGTGGTAAGAAAGGACAGTGGGTAAATGTCAGTGATGACCTGAAGGGATGCATCCGGGTGTTTGTGATGTCCGTAGAAGGCATGTTGTTTAAGCTTTTCTGTCAGTTTTGGAACCAAATCTAGGAGTGAAACTTGAACGGTAGTAATCGAATCACGGAAGATGTAACCAACCTCTTCTAACAACAAAATGTGCCAATAGGTTACCCAAAATGTGAAATACATAAAGTGACATCATGTTGCTTAAAATAACAGAAATGAGTTTCTGCCATGTGATAGTAGTATAACTGTGGAATAGTAATTGGACAAATCGTTAAAGCATTACTGAAAAAGAAGAATGCTGTGTCAAATTTGAGTGCTCAGCAAATGCTCCTCCACATGTTGGGCATTGATAAGGCTTTTCACCTGTGCCTTCGAATGTTGCCTGTTAGGATCCAGACACCGCTGAAGCTTTTCCCACATAATCTGCACTTAAATGGTCGCATGTGTATTTGAAAATAGACTTTTAGCAGCAAAGGATAGTTGAAGGCCTTCCTACAAACTGTGCAATTGTAGCAGTTCGGAAACCTGTTGTTGTGGTTGAGAAGCTACTCCACTGCTCTCACGAAACTTTCTTGTTCGCATTCTTGGGTAGAGGCTTTTACCGTGCATGGGTTGTCTTTAATCATCATTTGTGGATTATCTGTAATCATTGCTTCATGTGGGACTAAAAACCAGTAGAAAAGTGTCTGTATTCAATTACAAAGTTAAGAAGCTCAATGTCCTTATTGCAGCGAAATGGGGATTCTGCCGGAAAAACAATGTGCTTAGCCGTTTATTCTTAAAAAATTCTTATAATTTTAAATATTTCAGCCTCAATATTCTTATAAAATACGTTCTTATAGAAAAAAGGAGTGTAGGTACTGTCTCTATTGAATTTGGGCATATTTTAGGTAAAACTGAGAAAGAAAATTTGCTTCTTTATTCGTCAGCGATCAATGAAACTAGCTGTTGCATAGTGAGCTGCTGCATGACTTGGTCCGTTGGCGGCTGCATGGGCTACTGCATGACTTGAATTAGCTGTTGCATGATTTGGTCCGCTGGGGGCTGCATGGGCTGCTGTATTAGCTGTTGCGTATTGTGCTGCTGCATTAGCTGTTGCATAGTGGGCTGTATGAATAATTGCTCCTCGGGTGGCTGTTTGGGCGGCTGCATGGGTGTGTCATTGGTAGGGGTTCGCATGTTTTTGCGCCATCTGCAACGCCAGTTTTTGAACCAAATCTGGGATTGAAAACAAAACGTTAATAAAGGAATCACACAAGACATAACTAACCTCTTCTAACAATGAAATGCACTGATAGGTTACCCAAAATGCGAAATACAAAAATAACATCATGTTGCTTAAAGTAGTAAAAATCAGTTTCTTCCATGTGATAGTAGTATAACTGTGCAATAGTAATTGTTAAATCGTTAAAGGATTTCAGAGGAGAAGACAAAGTAACCAGAAACTATTAAGAGTTGCATAGGCAACCAGTAAAAGAGATCGGGCACAAGAAAAAGACTTACTAAACTTTTTAAAACAATTAGGGAGGTGCGATGCCAGCACATAAAAGTTGGAGGTGTTGGCCATAGCATACTAAAGGGAGAAAAAATTGCATTTTTTAAAATTATTAATAACAAAAAGGTAACAGAAAATGATCAGAGGAATTGTCAAAGGTACAGAAATTATTATATATGGTTATATATACTGATTGTGGAACATGATCCTGGAGGCCTGGAACTGTTCTTCAGAGGAGTTAAATAAATGCAAGGCCATGTTGTCAAAGAATGGTAAGAAAGGAGTGTGCGTAAATGTCAGGGATAATCTAAAGGGATGCATTGGCATGTTTGTGACATCTGTGGAAGGCTTATTGTTTAAGCTTTTCCGTCACCTGGCTTGCTGTTTTCTGAACCAACTTTGTTAATATGTTCACAATTTTGTTTTTTGTTTTTGGACGACCGTTAGGTTGCATGTAAGGGCTGATATTTGGAAGGGATGATCTGAAGGGATGCATGGGCGGATGTATCGGTGTGTTTGGGACATCTGTGGAAGGCATATTTTGTAGGCTTTTCTGCCCCCTGGCATGCCAGTTTTGGAAACAAACCTGGGATTGAAACTAAAACCTTGGTAAAGGAATCACACGAGACATAACCAAACAAGTCGCACAAATTCAGTCTTGTTGCGAGGACAAAATTTTTACAAAAATGGGCTATTACAGATGGAGTGATTTGTTGCTGTGACATTTCGCCGCAACGTGTTGCTGCAACTTGTTGCCTAGTGTGAACTTCTTGCGCTGAAAAACTATTCTTAAAGGGTGTAAAAAAATGAGTATGTTAATGAAAAGCACTGGCCAAGGTATGTGCAACTGAAGATTCATCGGCTATGTACTGATCCTGGAACATGATCCTGGAGGCCTGAAGCTGTTCTTTGGAGGAGTTTAATGAATGCGAGGCCATTTTTGTCAAAAGAGTGGTAAGAAAGGACAGTGGGTAAATGTCAGTGAGGACCTCAAGGGATGCCACTGGGTGTTTGTGATGTCCGTGGAAGGCATGTTGTTTAAGCTTTTCTGCCAGTTTTGGAACCAAATCTAGGAGTGAAACTTGAACGTTAGTAATCGAATCACAGAAGATGTAACCAACCTCTTCTAACAACAAAATGTGCTAATAGGTTACCCAAAATGTGAAATACATAAAGTGACTTCATGTTGCTTAGAATAACAGAAATGAGTTTCTGCCATGTGATAGTAGTATAACTGCACAATAGTAATTGGACAAATCATTAAAGCATTACGGAAGAAGAAGAATGCTGTCTTAAATTTGAGTACTCAGCAAATGGTCCTCCACATGTTTGGCATTGAAAGGGCTTTTCACGTGTGTCTTCGAATGCTGCTTTTAGGATCCAGACACGGCTGAAACCTTTCCCACAATATCCGCACTTGAATGGCCGCATGTGTATTCGAAAATGGACTATAAGCAGCCAAGGACAGTTGAAGGCTTTCCTACAAACTGTACAATTGTAGCAGTGTGCGAACCTGTTGTTGTGCTTGAGAAGCTACTCCACTGCTCTAACGGAACTTTCTTGTTGGCATTCTTGGATAGAGGCTTTTTTTACTGTGCATGGGTTGTCTTTAATCATCACTTGTGGATTATCTTTAATCATTGCTTCATGTGGGACTAAAAAGCAGTAGAAAAGTGTCTTTATTTAACTTAAGAAGCTCAATGTCCTTATTGCAGTGAAATGGGGATTCTGCCAGAAAAACAATGTGCTGCTGTATAAAGTGGCTAAATATGATAATTGGAAATAAACTTTCAGTACAGAAAGTTCCAAAGCTCGGAGCAAAAGGAACAAAACAAATATTTCATACTCTCCAAATATGTTTGGAACTTACAAAACGAAAAGAAACCGTTCAGATTAAATGGAAAATTCTTAAGAAATAGAAACCCTACAGCAAAATTATCAAAAAATGTAGTCTTTGCCTGAATGAAAAGTTCATAATCATCTGTAAAAAAGAACTGTGTAGCCTCGACAGAAGAAACGAATTAGCAAGTTCATGCCCCCACAGAAATCGATATGTACTTGGAAACTTTAGAGTAACGTAGCTTAAAACCCGCTTATATCACATTTTTTGTAACGACAGATAATCCCTGTTATATAATGTTTTTGTTACCTAGCAACCCTTTAACCAGTTTCATATAACTTGAATGTAATGCATCTTCCCTTGCAACCATTTAAGTTTTCGTATTTAACTGCCAGCCTTCCAATTCCAACAGTTCAGTCGTCAAAAATTGCCTGATGAGTGTGGTCCTTGCACCATACGAAACAGTTCTCTAGCAATAAAGCGATGATTACTCGTGAAACTTGAACTTCTGTGAAGTTATATATATATATATATATCTATATATATATATATATATATATATATATATATATATATATATATATATATATATATATATATATATATATATATATATATATATATATATATATATATATATATATATATATATATATATATATATATATATAAATACTTGTATTCTGGGTAGAACGTATTCCGTAGAGCGCTCAATTCATTTAATTGAAGAGCATTGACTATTAATAATCACAGGAGTTCAGGCTTCAGGAGTAATCATTGATCGTTTATTGCGACAGTGCTGTTTCGTATGGTCCGAAATTGTAGGACCACACTCATCAGGCAACTTCAACGATTGACCGTTAAAATTAAAAGCTGGCAGTAAATATAGGGATGCGTTAAGAGATAGTATCTAGGTAACAGATGGATTGTGTCTTAGTTACGTTACTCTAGAGTTCTGAAGTACATATCTGTTTCTGTGGGGGCATGAACTCGCTAGTTCGTTTCGCCTGTTTAGGCTACAAAGCTCTTTTTTACAAATGATGATAAACTTTTCATAAAGACAAAGATTATGTACTTCAGAACTCTAGAGTAACGTAACTAAGACACAATCCATCTGTTACCTAGATACTATCTCTTAACGCATCCCTATATTTACTGCCAGCTTTTAATTTTAACGGTCAATCGTTGAAGTTGCCTGATGAGTGTGGTCCTACAATTTCGGACCATACGAAACAGCACTGTCGCAATAAACGATCAATGATTACTCCTGAAGCCTGAACTCCTGTGATTATTATATATATATATATATATATATATATATGAAGCCAAATTACGACCGTTCAACGACTATAAGCTGTAAGCCGTAAAACAACCTAGCCTCTTCCAGGTGTTCATATAGTAGAGCGCAGTGGTAAATAGGGGGCAAGTTAAGTTGTACACCGGGAAAACGGGAGAGTGGGGGGGGGCAGAGCGAGAGAACGCCTGTAAACATTGGTAAGAAAGGGTCGTTCCGGTATACTGGATTCCAGTATACCCTCTTATTGGTCGATTATGACACCTTCTGTTAACACTCGAGCACTGGTGACATTGATGAGGATTGTGATATGGAGGGAGAGAGACATCTTTTATTGAATCACGCGGACATCGAAGCTACTATAAAAAATGCAATTGAGCATTTCCTGTATGAAGAAACTTCAGCCTCAGCCGTTTATTCTTAAAAATTCTTATAATTTTAAATATTTCAGCCTCAATATTCTTATAAAATACGTTCTTATAGAAAGAAGGAGTGTAGGTACTGTCTCTATTGAATTTGGGCATATTTTAGGTAAAACTGAGAAAGAAAATTTGCTTCTTTATTCGTTAGCGATCAATGAAACTAGCTGTTGCGTAGTGAGCTGCTGCATGACTTGGTCCGTTGGCGGCTGCATGGGCTACTGCATGACTTGCATTAGCTGTTGCATGATTTGGTCCGCTGGGGGCTGCATGGGCTGCTGTATTAGCTGTTGCGTATTGTGCTGCTGCATTAGCTGTTGCATAGTGGGCTGTATGAATAATTGCTCCTCGGGTGGCTGTTTGGGCAGCTGCATGGGCGTGTCATTGGTAGGGGTTCGCATGTTTTTGCGCCATCTGCAACGCCAGTTTTTGAACCAAATCTGGGATTGAAAACAAAACGTTAATAAAGGAATCACACAAGACACAACTAACCTCTTCTAACAATGAAATGCACTGATAGGTTACCCAAAATGCGAAATACAAAAATAACATCATGTTGCTTAAAGTAGTAAAAATCAGTTTCTTCCATGTGATAGTAGTATAACGGTGGAATAGTAATTGTTAAATCGTTAAAGGATTTCAGAGGAGAAGACAAAGTAACCAGAAACTATTAAGAGTTGCATAGGCAACCAGTAAAAGAGATCGGGCACAAGAAAAAGACTTACTAAACTTTTTAAAACAATTAGGGAGGTGCAATGCCAGCACATAAAAGTTGGAGTTGTTGACCATAGGATACTAAAGGGAGAAAAAATTGCATTTTTTAAAATTATTAATAACAAAATATAACAGAAAATGATCAGAGGAATTGTCAAAGGTACAGAAATTATTATATATGGTTATATATACTGATTGTTGGTTCCAAACTGTTCTTTGGAGGAGTTTAATGAATGCGAGGCCATTTTTTTCAAAGAGTGGTAAGAAAGGACAGTGGGTAAATGTCAGTGATGACCTGAAGAGATGCATGGCGTGTTTGTGATGTCCATGGAAGGCATGTTGTTTAAGCTTTTCTGCCAGTTTTGGAACCAAATCTGGGAGTGAAACTTGAACGTTAGTAATTGAATCATAGGAGATATAACTAATCTCTTCTGACAGCAAAATGTGTTAATAGGTTACCCAAAATGTGAAATACATAAAATAACCTCATGTTGATTAGAATAACAGAAATCAGTTTCTGCCATGTGATAGTAATATAACTGTGGAATAGTAATTGGACAAATCGTTAAAGCATTACTGAAAAAGAAGAATGCTGTGTCAAATTTGAGTGCTCAGCAAATGCTCCTCCACATGTTTGGCTTTGAAAAGGCTTTTCACCTGTGCCCTCGAATGTTGCCTGTTAGGATCCAGACACCGCTGAAGCTTTTCCCACATAATCTGCACTTAAATGGTCGCATGTGTATTTGAAAATAGACTTTTAGCAGCAAAGGACAGTTGAAGGCCTTCCTACAAACTGTGCAATTGTAGCAGTGTGCGAACCTGTTGTTGTGCTTGAGAAGCTACTCCACTGCTCTAACGGAACTTTCTTGTTGGCATTCTTGGATAGAGGCTTTTTTTACCGTGCATGGGTTGTCTTTAATCATCACTTGTGGATTATCTTTAATCATTGCTTCATGTGGGACTAAAAACCAGTAGAAAAGTGTCTGTATTCAGTTACAAAGTTAAGAAGCTCAATGTCCTTATTGCAGCGAAATGGGGATTCTGCCGGAAAAACAATGTGCTGCTGTATAAAGTGGCTGCCTTTGAGACAGGTACAGATTTGTTAGACCAAAAGTGCAATTAACTCAATGGACAAAATTTTTGTACTGACCTTGTAAGACTTTGTAAACGGATAGGCAGTAATTATCCTGAACTTGTTCGAGATTGCAGTATTATGTGAATACTAAATACCAATTTCATTACATGGAAGCCCCAAGGATCTTTCCTGATGTATTTATCACATCAAATGAGTATAGATAACAGTATCCATGACCCTGTTTTCATCCTTGATCCAGCAGTGACGTCTTCTCTTTCTTCCCAAGTTATACGGGATAACAAGCCCAGAGTGGCTTTTAGGTTTAACGATAGGAAGAACTTGCTGCTTTTCATGTGTTGATGGTGGTCCACATGTTGAACATTGATATGTTCAGTTTGCTCTTCAGTCAGGATAACATTGACAGTTTCAAAAGCCACTGCCATGATGTTGTGTTTGTAGAGGTTGTTATAGGTTACCCAAAATGCAAAATACAAACAATAACATGTTGCTTAGATTGATAAAAATCAGTTTCTGCCATGTGATAGTAGTATTACTGTGGAACAGTAATTCAGGTCAAATCTTTAAGGTATTTCAGAAGAGAATGCAAAATAACCAGAACCTATTAGGAGTTGCGTAGGCTACCAGTAAGAGAATACAAAGTAACCAGAACCTATTAAGAGTTGCATAGGCTACCAGCTGTAAAGGAAATGAAGCAGAAAATTGACTCACAAAGGTGGTACTTGATTTTGTATTCCATATGATATCAGTTAAAGAAGGTGTGCAGTACATGAAATAAAGCAAGGTCTATGATAATTGTAAATAAACTTTAAGTACAGAAAGTTCCAAAGCTCCGAGCAAAAGGAACAAAACAAATATTTCATCTGAAACTCTCAAATTTCATCAGTGTTGTGATGGGGTAAACAAACTGGAAAAGTGAGTGTCCTGATGTTGAAATCAGTGTGGCGGAAACAAATTTTTATTGTCGTGTGGTGGCAGCGAAATGGGCTGATAGGTTACCCAAAATGTGAAATAAACGAAATGACATCATGTCACGTAGAATAATAAAAACCTTTTTGTAGGCCAGGATACCATTTGAATAATTATTATTTGTATACTGATAACAACAGTTCAGTTACAGAGCCAGAAGAGAATTCAAAGTAACCAGAACCTATTAAGAGTTGCATAGTGTGAAAACAGGTTTTGCCTTTACAAAGGGTAAACTGAGGGACAGGGAAAAACTCTAAAACTCTCTGGGAAAGGCCATTTCCTGGGGACACTCGCTGGCTGAGGGAAGGCATGGAATCTCTTACGCCTGCTTAATACCCTTGAGACAATGATCACAACAGAACTTGGCTCCAAGCGTGTTCAGTCACAACATTACCAAAGAAAATCTTACAAAACACTGGTATATAATCGAAGGTGATGATGCGGTACAGATTAGGTCACATACTAGCGAGGTAATATTGTCCTTTATCTATTACTGAATTGTTAATAACTTATAAATAGCCTGTAATCCCAGTCCCTCTGAAACAAATGTAATTTTATTTTTAGTTGTAACTTATGTAAGCACATTGTAATTCATAGTTTTTATGCCACCATGTTATTTTAATAAACCATCATTATTATTATTATTATTATTTAATTACAGAACACAACAATAATTTTAAAAGACTAAAGAATAAATGATTTCTACATTGGCTTTTCATATTTTTACCAGCGAAAGCAAAATAACTGAATAACAATAAATCCTCTCTTCATGTACCAGAAAAATTAAGAAAATGCACAGCAAATTAAAATATTGCAACTAACGTTTATGTTGAAATTTTATATTTGATTTTCTGTTTTTTTTTGAAATTTTGTATTTGTTTTTGTGCCTGAATCGCGGCATTAACCAACTAGCCGAGATATACTGGCCTCGGGGGTACAATGAAAAGCAAGAAAGACATGAAAGTTGAAAAAGTGAAAGTCGAATTACATTAATAAACTAAAAACATAGAGTAAATAAGTCAAGGAGAATGTCATGAACAGAATATTAATAAAAAAGTAATTGCAACGTATAAAATTACATAGAATGTCACAGTTCTCTCCAGAAGAACCCAGTTCCGTGAAAGAGAGAAGGATAAAGATGGTGCGCCGCGGCCACAATCTTGGGTGCACGGGAACAATATTGTAGGTATAAATAATAAGCAAAGTTCTCGTGGTTGTTGGTTAGAAGGTCGTAGATTGCTAAGAGAAAGTCCAAGGAAAGTATGATTCTTGTAAGGTCAGGAGAGCATAAGTGGCAATCTTCCGCTCGAAATAGTCCTTTTCCAGTAAGAGGTAGGGGTCATGTCGACGACCAACAAAAAGTGGTACGTCGTCCGATTGACATTAAACTTGTAGAGATAAAACTCACCTTGACGATAGCTGAATCCTTGTTTAACGATTTCGTAGTCTAAGCTATCCTGAAACGTGAGGTCTGTCAAATGAAGTAACGCCTTAGTTGAATTAAAATCCCAGGTAAACTGGGACTTGGATTGTGTATACATCTCGCAGTGGTCATATTTGTTAATATGATTGGCCCTCCATAAGGACAGGATCGCGGACTCCGTTTCGGCGGGAACAGCGTAGAAATCAGTGCTGGTTTCAAGAATTGCTTCTTTAGCCATGTTCGCGATAAAGTGAATAAAACCATTGAGAACTTTTAAACAATTGTATGTAAATTCGCGCAAGTTGAAATTTTTTGATCCACCGCTTGGAGCGCGTCCTATGTTAATTTGCGCAACATGCAGTCTTTCATCCACTGCGCCTTTACGTCCACCTATTGCGTGAATGCATGAATGGCTGTATGGGTGGCTGCATGAATGGCTGCATGGGCAGCTGTATGGGTGGCTGCATGAATGGCTGCATGGGCGGCTGCATGAATGGCTGCATGGGCGGCTGCATGAATGGCTGCATGGGCGGCTGCATGAATGGCTGCATTGGCGGCTGCATGAATGGTTGCATGGGCAGCTGTATGAATGGCTGAATAGGCTGCATGAGCGCAACATTCAGTCTTTCATCCACTGCGCCTTTACGTCCACCTATCGTGTGAATGCATGAATGGCTGCATGGGCAGCTGCATGAATGGCTACATGAGCAGCTGCATGGGCATGTTTAATATGCTGACATCAATGGTAGGTGTCTGCAAGCTTTTTCACCATTTGTTAAGTTGAGCCCGCATTGCTTTAATTGTCTCGTCACAATCCAATTTCTTTTGCAATTCGTTATGCATTTGCTCCTTTCTAAGGTGACTGTACAGTCCCAATGGGAAGCGTTTCTTTGAATGTGCCCTAAAAGAGCATTGGTTTTTTTCAGTTAAACGAGGACAAAGTGTGGGAATAAATATACAGACATATCAAGCAGATGTCAAACTAAAATCGTATGGTTTTCGATTTTCAAATAAACTTCGACAAACAAAGAAAACTGCAAAGGAAAACCTCACCTTGGGGACTCTTCAGGATCATCAAGTTCGGTATTTTCTTCTCCAATCATGCTCTAATTGTTTGCCGCTACTACAACCAATATGGCTCCATGACACACCATTGGAAAGCTTGTGAGCCGAACAAGTTGAAAATGCCCGCCTGTAACCTGTATTTGGTACCAGGCCCCAGAAAAACTGCTTTTTTGCAGCCCCCCTTGAAATGGCCAGCACACCCAGAGCCCTTTGTGCGCTTGTTTGGCCGCCATCTTGAAATTTTTTCCCAAATTCTGATGAAACATTTAGGGGGTGGTTTGGCCCCTACATGAATTAACCCTCCATATTGTTTGACTGAATGATCGACTGCACATTTTGGTTTTCAACATTCGAACATTTCTTTCTCTAATGCTTTCATGTGTGTTTTTCTCTTCCACTTCAAGTTTTCTTTTTATATTTTTATATTTTTCCGTGCATGGTCTCGGTTTTAAGGGATTAAGTGAAAATGTTGCTTCCGATTAAGTGGCCATCTTGTTTTCCATTCAGGGGATTACCATCTTGGTATTGTTTAGGTAATGAACCCGCGAATGTTTGACTGCACGTTCTTCCTAGCTCCTTTGTTTGTCCTTTTCCGAAGTCAATAACGTTTCACTCAGTTAATAACTTTGACAATGCTGATTTCTTCTCGTCACTGATTTTGTGCTAAATCTTCTTCGGTGATATTGGGGAACGATAAAAACTCGGCAAACAGAATATTTCTGTAGACTTGTTCAAAATTGTATAATGCTCTGACAGGATTAAATTCGCGATAATTCATAAAATTTATGAAATCGTCTATTAATAATCTTAGAGTTCCCAAACGAATATTGCAATGGCATTCAACGTTGTTAAAGACCCAATCTGTGTAGGAGCACAGAGGAAGACATCTAAGATCACGCAGCGTTTGTCTACAAGAAGAAAACACAACATCATTACTTCTCATAGAGGCTACCGTGCGCGAACATGGCAAAACAAATTCAAATATCGCAAACTAGTAGCGTAATTCTAGACAACGTTTGATTCTAAACGAGCCACCGCGTGGTTCGGAAACACAAAACTAATTCAACTTGAATTCTTTCATGACCTACCGGAATTTCTTTTCGTATTCTTTTTTACTTGCATGTTGTAATGTACGACCAAACCACACCATGTTGAGTGTAACAACTGATTTAATTAGTTACCCGTCATGCCTAGTACAGGCATGGCATTAACATACATCACATCTCTCTTTCTCCAACAAAGACCGAACTAATAATAAACAATGGAAAATAACACACACACAAAAAAAAAATAAATAACAAAATCAGTTCGAAATCAGTTTAAAAACTCGTAAGTTCAAATTCACAAATTCGCATTCAGCATTCAACGTTCCATTCAATTGCTCCATTCCCTTCAAGTGTAACAGTCCTTTAGGTATGATGGGGTCTTAACCAAACGTCCCGACCTGGTCACTGTAACAGGTTCTTCTGCAGCCACTACTGGCTTAGCGGCTTGGCTTGGCTTAGCTACTGGCTTAGCGGTTTCCCTCTGCACGTTAGTTGGAGGTAAGGTTATCTCAGTCTGCTCTGGTCTGGCCTCAAATTTCTGTTCTCCTGGTGCCCTGTTGATATACTCAAATTTCTGTTCTCCTGGTGCCCTGTTGCGATTGAGGTGTCGTCTGTTTCTGCGATATTTCCTTCCACTTGCTGTCTCAACTACGTAAGATCTAGGAGTGTGATGTTTGTATGACACTACAGCCGGTACCCACTCGTCTCTGTGTTTCATCGTGACAGTATCTCCAGTTTGAAGTGATTCCAACTCCCGTCCACAGTGTCGATCAAAATAATGTTTTTTGCGTTTCTTTCACTTTTTGAGCTTCCGACTACTTCTTCCTGTCCTTGCGGTCTCAACAATTCTGCAGTGGTAGGTAATGTTGTTTTCAGGCGCCGACCCATCATCAGTTGACCTGGGGACTTGTTAATTGCGTCAAGTGGCGTGGTTCGATAGCTAAGCAGGGCTTTATTTATGTCGACGGACTTTGACATCAAGTTTTTGGTTGTTTGAACTGCTCTTTCAATTTGTCCATTTGATTGCGGGTAGTGAGGGCTGGTTGTTGTGTGCGTGAACTCATAGTCCTTTGCAAACTCCGCAAACTCGGCTGCTCCGAACTGAGGCCCATTGTCGCTTATGACTTCATCGGGTATACCATATCTTGAGAAGTGCTTCTTCAGTGCATTAACTGTCGCCTTACTGCTTTGGTTTTCGAGTTGGTCTACTTCCATCCACTTAGAATAATAGTCAACAGTACACAAGTAGTGATGACTGTTCATTTCAAACAAATCTGTGCCTATTTTTGCCCATGGCCTGTTTGGGGAATCATGTGGTATCATTGGTTCTTTGGCTTGCTGTCTCTGGTGCTGACTGCATGTATAGCACTTGGCTACTTTGTCTTCAATTTGCATCGACATCCCTGGCCAGAACAGCACATCTCTCGCCGCTGTTTGCACCTGACAACCCCAAAGTGCCCCTCGTGTATTTTTTGTCTAACATTTCTGACTGCAGGGTGTGAGGCACTATCACTTTTGGCCCTTTAAACAGCAGTGCATCAATGACTGAAATTTCGTCTTTTACGCCCAGTACTGTCGGAGGTCTGGGGACAGCTTTGCTTTGCTATCTGGCCATCCCTCTAGTACTGTGTCAGTTAGGGACTGCAATACTGGGTCTGCTGCTGTAGCTTGTTGAAGCTCTAGATACTTTTCCTGTGAGATGGGAAGATAAGCTGTGAGACACACGTCACTGACTTCTAAGTCCTCCACGAGCGTTTCTTTGGTTTCTGGCAAGTAATGGCGACTAAGGGTATCTGCTAGTTGCATTTCATTCCCAGGCTTGTATGTAACCTTGAGGTCATACCTTTGTAGGCTCATCATCATCTTCTGCAATCGCGGAGGTGCCTGATGAAGATTCTGTGCTAAGATCCTCTCGAGCGGTTTATGGTCAGACTCCACGTGCACTGTTCGTCCATAAACGCACTGATGAAACTTCTGGCAGGCGTAAACTATTGCAAGTAACTCCTTCTCAATCTGTGCAAACTTCTGCTGCGCAACAGTCAAGGCTCTAGAAGCATATGCAATCGGCTTGTTCTCTTGTAGCAATACTGCACCAAGTCCGTTAGCACTAGCGTCAACGTTGAGGGTGACAGGCTTGTTTGGGTTGTAGTAGCCCAGTACGGAGATTTGGTTACCATCTGCTTGAGTGTTTGAAAACTTTGTTGCTGTTCTTTGTTCCAACGCCAGACTACTCCTTTCTCCAATAGTCGCCTGAGAGGTGCACTTTCAGCAGCTAGATTAGGCAGAAATTTTCCAAGGTATTGGATAAAACCTAGGAATGTTCTGAGTTCTTTAACATTCTGTGGTGGTTGCATCGCTTCGACTGCTCTGACCTTCTCTGGGTCCGGTTTCAAACCCTCACTGGTCAGGAGATGTCCTACATAGGGGACATGGTCTTTCCTCACTTGGCATTTCTTGCTATTTAACTTGAGACCAACCTCTCTCGCTCTGTTTAGGACTTGTCTCAACCTTGCATCGTGCTGGTCAGTACTGCTGCCCCAGATCAGTATGTCATCCACAATTGCTCCTGCAATGGGCTCTGCTCCAGGTATGCCCTCCAACATCTCGGTCATGTATCTCTGGAACACCTCAGGGGCCGATTTGATTCCGAAAGGGAGCCTTTTAAATCGATACCTCCCGAAGGGGGTGTTGAACGTGCACAACTTCGAGCTTTCCTCGTCTAATTCTATTTGCCAGAATCCCGATGTTGCATCCAACACAGAGAATACTTTGGCATCTGGCATGTCTGCAACTATCTCTTCAATCGTCTTCATAGGGAAGTGTTCTCGTTTAACAGCTAGGTTTAAATCTCTAGGATCTAAACAGATGCGAATCTTATTCGGCTTGACCACAGTAACCATACTGCTAACCCATGCTGTTGGTTCGATTTGCCTCTCTATCACTGAGTAAATCGAGTTGAATGACCCGTTAGAGTAGCCATCCATCGTGAAAAAGAGTTCCGTATCACGTTTAAGAAGAAATGGAGGAAATGTCATCGGCAAATACACCAAAAATGGACTGGAACAGCAAGGATTTACCGACTGCGTGGAAGTCGTTTCGACGCCATCTTGAATTTATGTTTGGCGGACCGTTAAAGTCGAAATCGGAGGAACAGAAATGCAATTATCTCATGATTTGGGTAGGAGAAAAGGGAAGAGACATATATCAGACCTGGACGTTTGGAGATGGAGAGGAGAAAAAGCTTAACAGCTACTACGAGAGGTTCGAAGCCCATGTGAAGCCGAAATCGAATAAGGTATTTGCTAGATACAAGTTTCACAAGAAAGTTCAGGGCGATAATGAGCCATTCGAACAGTTTCTTATTGACCTCAAGCTGCTAGTGAAAGATTGTGGATATGCAGATCCAGACGAAATGGTCAGGGATAGAATTGTCATTGGTTGCAACTCCAAGAAAGTGCGAGAAAAGTTGATACAAGACGGATCTGAATTGTCGTTAGAGAAAGCGGTTGAAATTGCACTCACACTGGAAATGTCTCAAACGCAACTCAAAACCATGGAGGATTTAAGACAGCAAGATTCACGCTGTTAAAGTGAATCAAGCTCAAGGCAGAGTGAGAAATTGGACAAGAGGAAACTTGGCAGACCGGGAGTTGAACAGGAGTGTGGAATGTGTGGCTACATACACAGCAGTAAAGCAGAATGTCCGGCTAAGGGAAAGAAATGTCTGATTTGTGCCAAGTTAAATCATTTTGCCAAAGTCTGCAAGTCAAGAGAGAAGAGAAGAACTGTCCGATATGTGGAAAAATGCGGAAGTGGCGATGAAGCTCGGACAAAAGAAACCAGCAGCGAAAGTGAAGATGACATGTTTTATGTGGGTTGTATAGATGCAGTAAATGCAGTTAGCCTCAGTGAATGGCGCGAAGAGCTGACCGTCAACAACAAGAAAGTTATTGTTCAGTTAGACACTGGAGCGAAATGCAATGTTATGTCTTTAACGACGTTAAAGACTCTAGGAGGGGAGACAACAATTCAACCTACAGCAGCCAAGTTAAGGTCATACTCTGGCCACCAGATACCTATTCATGGTTGCACAACACTCTTATGCGAACACAAGGACAAAACGTACCCCATGAAGTTTTACATTGCAGAAGGTGATGTGCTGTCCGTCTTAA
Organism: Porites lobata; assembly: GCA_942486035.1. NCBI lineage: Eukaryota > Metazoa > Cnidaria > Anthozoa > Scleractinia > Poritidae > Porites > Porites lobata. The sequence continues at coordinate 741,634 of CALNXK010000178.1, read as the reverse complement.
GTGCACAAGCATGCAAGGATCTCAATTTAGTCCAGCGGGTGAACTCTGTCATAGACTCGTCGGTTATTACTGATGCACGTCCAGATATTCTACTAGAATATCCAGATCTCTTCCACGGGCTTGGATGTTTACCAGGTAAACATACCATCAGAATTGACCCAACAGTCATCCCAGTGGTACATCCACCAAGAAAGGTACCGGTTGCACTGAAGGGCAGAATCAAAGATGAGCTTGAAAGAATGGTGAAAGCAGGAGTGATAGAGAGGCAAATCCAATGGACGTATTGTCCGCGTGGGTTCGAACCCCACTCCTGGTACCATGTAATGTACGACCAAACCACACCATGTTGAGTGTAACAACTGATTTAATTAGTTACCCGTCATGCCTAGTACAGGCATGGCATTAACATACATCACACATGTCTTGCCTCTTCAAATTCACGTGCTTCGAGCTTGATTCGCACACTGTGGCAAGGTAGCAGGTTTTCCCGGGCGGCTTCACCTGTATTAGGAACGGCCAACAGGGCTAATGCTTCTAATTTATCCGGAGATCTGGACTCTCTGGGCTCTCTGTGAAGTGGTGGTAGAGGTCTTAAGGGTGAGAATGTCATCTTTGTAAGCAACTGACGTAGAAACACAATTTAGACCTGCACACAACTTTCACTAACACCGTTAAGTGAAATTTCATTGTAGCGTTCTTCCTATACATCTAGCACACTTTTACTCATTCACTGGTTTATTTCGCTTTCCCTTGGGTCCTCCATCTTTCTGATTTGTTCACCTTGTTCCTTGTGCTTCCAACACACCCTAAAATTTAAATACAGCACTTGTAGTCTATTGTTTTACACCATTTCGCAATCTGACTGTAAGCAACTACTATCTGTCGCACCTTCAGAACGGAGAAACATCGTGACGTGATCGGCAAGACATCGACGGAATCATTGTTATAGATAATAAGATGCGCATGTGTTCGTGGTTCGCGGGGTTTTGAACAAGCAACCTTAGAATCTATATAGCTTAGACTTATAAAAAAATTCACAAAATTTTTTTCAGAAGTGGTGGCTCCTTAAGGAGCCGGTCTTTTAATGGTTCGTTCCTTTAATAAGGAAACGCGGTGACGATATTAAACTGATCAGCGTCGCAAGGTCGGTAGGTATAAAAAGTATCAATGTGTTTGGTAAACTGTTCAGCTTCGATTGAGTATCCGATGATCCGATCGACATTAACCTTGTAAAGATAAAACTCGCCATGACGATAGTTGAATCCTTCTTTAACGATTTCGTAATGTGAGCTATCCTGAAACGTGAGCTCTGTCAAATGAAGTAACGCCTTGGTTAAATTAAAATCCCGGGTAAACTGGGACTTGGAATGTGTATACATCTCGCAGTGGTGGTATTTGTTAATGTGATTGGCACTCCATAAGGTCTGGATCGTGGACTCCGTTTCGGTGGGAACAGTGTAGAAGTCAGTTGCCCTTGGATTTTTTATTCGTGATAAACTGCACGTTTTTCAATATTCATTGTAGCTGTTTTTACCGCTTCAAGCAAACACACTTATTTTCCTGCTTTTCCGACAACATTTATTTCATGTTGTTTTCGCTATTTCCCTAAAACATTTATTTCATGTTGTTTTCGCTATTTCCCTACATTTATGTCATGTTGTTTCGCTCTTTTCCCTACACCATTTATTTCATGTTGTTTTCGCTTTCTCCCAAGTCAATAACTTTTCACAGTTATTTTACAATGCACTTTCTTTATTTGTGAACTTAAAATACAAACGGGACGTGTCAGTCATCTAGTATGATTGGCCCAAAATTAAAAAAGTACACGTGGATATAACATCAAACACTTTTGCTCAAAAACCAACTTGTACAGAAAGAACCCTTTGGTCTCTTTGCATTCGTAGGCTTTCGGGAACTGTTCATAGCTGAATCCAGATGTAATTAAAGAGTTTGTCTTGATTGGAGACCAGGAACGGCTGGTCCAACACCAAATTATTGTTCTCAGAGGGGTGATGATACTGTAGGGCTCCGGTTTCTGTATTATGCTTAATAAAATCAAAAGAGAAGTTGATTGTGAAGACGGTAGGCTGATTGGTGAAGATCCGTCTCAGCTGTGCGCGGAGGCTGGCGGGGTTGATGGCAGAGAGGCGGAAATGGTACCAGTCTTGAAGTCTGTTGTGGCGGCTGAATCCGGTACGGATTTGTGGCCAGTGTTGCTGTTACGTCTGAGCAACATCTTCCTCAGAGCTTGAAACAAGGTTTGAAGGGATAAGAACTGGATCCGCATGCCAACTGGAACTTGCAGTTGCAGCGGATGCTTGAGAAGCAGAATGAGGAGTGGCTGGTGGTTCTGATAATGAACTCCCACTTGCTTGGGCCTTCCTCTTAGATTGTTTCGCAGCTGGTGCGTCCTTTGAAGTCGTAACGCTGCATTTACGGTTGTTTGTTTGTTGTTGTTGATGAGCAGTGCGGACATGCACGTTGTAAGGTGCACGATTGTGGAATGTTTCTCCACAGGCTGTGCAAGTTAACGTGCTTCTCGTGGGCTTTCAGGTGGTGATTGAGAGCAGATTTGTCTGAAAACGTCTTTTCACAGCAGGTGCATTCGAATAGTTTCTCTCTGGTGTGAAAGCGTCTACGTCGATTTAAGTTGTCTGAGCAGTCAAAAGTCTTGCCACAGGTGTTGCAGCGATGTTCTTTGCAAGGTTTTTTGGCTGCAGGTTCACCATCCCCGGATTGAATTTTCTACAAGTAGTGAATATGAAGCTAAAGCTAAACTAACAAGAATGTGTTTCTCCGATAAACCATATTTTTTCTGCAATCAGCGCGATAACTCAACAATTAGATGGTTTGTTTTGATGTTGAATTTGCACAATAAATTTACTTTAATGTGCACTGATCCACAACACAACTGACTTTCAGAGATCATAATCAGGCGGATACTATTATAATAACTGCTAGATTGCTATCAACTGCTTAGTGGAAATAACTTAAGATGCTCTGACAAAAGACCTGTTTGAGTATGTAAAACGCTGTCTATTTTCTTCAACTCAGTTTGATGATTGAATATTTAAGCAATGCTTTGTTTTTTTATTTTGAATAAAAGAATAGAACAAATTTCAATACGGGTGCAATCATCCACAAAAAAGAAATCACTTTCAGAGAAGATAATACTGAAAATTCCAAAAATAAGCCTCAGGGCTTATATTTTTCAAAGGCCCTTTTGGAGGGGCTTATATTCGGAGGGGCTTATCTACAGAGGGAAGTTTGCGTTTCAAAATCGATTGGGCTAGCCTTATAGTTGGAAGTAACTTTACCGTTTTTGCTTTGTTTTACTTTGTATGTGAGGGCACTTTTCCAAGTACAAGCCCCTGGGGTCTTATATTTGGAGGGGCTATTTAACGGAGGGTTTTTTGTGTTATCGGTTTGGGGGGCTTATACACGGAGGGGCTTATTTTCGAAATTTTACGGTATTTGATCAGCGAAAAGCAGAATTGATAACTAAGAATAAACTATTTAGGCCTTCAAATCATAAATAGCAAGCCAACTGTAACTTTTATATTCTTTTGACTCATACACAATGGAATTAATGATATTGTTTTTTTTTTTGCACGAGCCTAAACAATTTCACTTTCAAAAGGTATAAATTTCAAAAACTTTAATTGGAAATGGAACATTTGCACTCAGCGTATTCTAAAGAAATGAAAGTAAAAGATTACTTACGGTTTCCAAAGGATCCCAAGCCAGTTTTTCATTTGCGTCACCGTAACACTGTAAATGAATAACAGAAATAGACACGAGTGGTTGAACAAACGCAAACTTAAATTCCGTGAAAGAAAAATAATTCATTGATCATGAATACTTACCTCATCCAGCAAATCATTTTGCTAAGGTTCAGATTCCTCTGATACAGGTGACTGATTATTCTATATAAAAGAAATATACGGAGGTTATTAAAGTTCTAAGAGTGAAAAATTTGCAAACTCTCCTGTATAAAACGTGCTTTACTACAAACAGCAAGTCATACACCCCCCAGCATCTATGGTAAACGAGAATAATAATAATGATCAGTTTTTGTTGTTCAAACTTACAACCGACAAAAACTTCAGACAAAATATACTTACAAAATTGCCG
>CALNXK010000178.1:722500-732500 GCA_942486035.1 Porites lobata | reverse complement strand
TGCTGTTGCCGTTAAACGGGTTCAAGATCAAGGAGGCATGCAGCAGATCGTAGGTCATGTGCCATTGACACTGTCACGTGTATTTCACTTGTTCTTAAAACACGGAGGACAAATCTCAGTGGAAGTGACTGGTAAACGGAGAAACAAGGGCATTGGACTAGAAATTCCGGCTACTTATTTGTTTTATCACAAGAGACAAAGAAGAGAGCAGAAGTTAATTGATGTCGAAATACTGTATAACGCCAATGTCTATGACATAATAAGCCGTTGACTGATAGGTTGGTGTCAAAGGATTTGTTGACTGTTGATCTGTACAGCGTTTTGTCTTCTGTCACGTGTTGAGAAAACCGGAATAAAGCAAGCTGTGAATTCTACTCTACGCTCAAATCTGTCGTTGTTACTGACTGCGAGCGAGCAACAGGACAAAATATTCGTTATAGCGAGGTAAATTGTGCGTTGGGACCGTCAAAATCTTTCATTAAAGCGGGGTTTGTTTCAACATATTTTACTGTAAATCTGCCGGGCTTTCAAATGTTGTTCTTTATAACGGGGTCTTCGTTATAGCAAGGTTCGTTATAGCGGGGTTCCACTGTAGTTGAACAACAATACTAATAGATTATGCTAAAAAATGGAGGTCAGGGGTCGTTGAACACAGAGAAGATATAGGCTGAGAAGCAGAAACAATAGCTCTTAACTAAACAAAGGGATTATGTGCATCAAGAATTACAAAGAACAATATACAATCATACCTTGGATTGTTTTAAGAACTGCGGCTTGCTACAGCTGTCTACTCAAACTTTTCCAAAAAATATAATTGTAAATCAATTGATAAACGGCAAAAATCGGAGAAAATCGAAGGGACTACGCACAAAAGTGAAAAAAAATCAGTCCGCCATCTGCAATAGCGTGATTGGACAAAATTGGTCACGTGGACCGTGTCCAACACCGCCGAAAAACAGTTTTGTCCATAAAACATGACAGTATAGTCCGGACAATAAAGAGTGGGTTTGATCCAGGTAGCACAATTAGGACATGTTTTGTTGATTCTAGTACAGGCAGGGCAATTCTGCCCTTCGCAGTTATGTTGCTGGGAATCCTGTGTATTGTAGCCTTTACCGCAAAGATGACAACAATACGATCAATTGATGAGGGCAGGATTACTGGTGAGACCGTCAAAATGTCCTTGATGTTTTACTAAACCAATGCAATGAGGGGCTCGATTATACTGTTAATCCTTGAATACAATTAAACATTTCGAGGGTTCAACCATGATAAGTTGGTATGCCTGTGGTCCGAGGTAATCTCGGCATTTTTGCAATTCCTCGAATCCTCAGGGGCCTTCGGGAACACCCGCTTCTTGATAGAGGAACCGTGCCCAGCATTCTTAAATGGGTCTTCCACGTCTCAGATCTTGGTAATGGGACCCCTTATCCGTTTTTTCTTTCATGGTGACTATCGCTCTGGCACAATACAAGTCATCTTTGTTTTGGATACGTACGACCCATCGCTTTTTCTTTGCCATCCTTTCCCAGGCAGTTTTTCCCAGATTTCCACATTTCCCCCTCTTTCCTACACCACGCCCCAGCCTTTTCACAAATGTGAGTTCCACAAAGAAATCATCCCAGAATTTAATTTACGCGCTAAATCTTCTTAAAACGTGCGAGCGTACTCTTGATTATTAAGCCACTCTTTTAAAGGCACACGACAGGCAGATTGACTCCAGACATGAGTAAATGAATTGGAATGAATGGCCATTAGTGATGAATAATTAGCAGGATTGATTTGTTGGTCAGCAATCACTTGCTGTACACCTTGTCGAATAACTTCTGTAATGGCTTCCCCGAGTGGTTCGTTGTCGTCCGGTGTTCTTAATTGTGGAAAGGTTAATTAAAATCTTCTCTACTCCACCACACTAAGAAAGGATCTGTTTCTCCCGACTGCTGTAAACTCTGCTCTAAACAAGGGGCTGCCTCCTTGTTGTTCAAAACAGCGTGCTTCCGCTAACAACACATCACTGCCTTCGTCCAGCATATCTAGAGAGAAAATAGAAAACATATTAAACTCTTTGCAATTAATTTTAGACTAACAGATGTTTTTGTTTATTTTCGCTTCATTTCATTACTTTCGATCAATTTCTGCTTCATTTGGCTATTTTCAGCTTATTTCCACTTACTTCCGCTACCTTCGACTAATTTCCACTTACTTCGGCTACTTTCGGCTTATTTCCGCTAACTTTGACAACCTTCGGCTTATTTCCGCTAACTTCGACAACCCTCGGCTTATTTTCACTTCATTTAATTACTTTTGATTTATTTACACTTATATAGACTAACTTTGAGACACTTTAACCTACAAGGAAGCATTTTCAATTCATACGGGGGTTTTCTAGAAAAGATAAAGGAAAAAGTCACTTTCATTAACTGTGTTCCTCCTCTAGAAAGCCCACGGATCTACAATACAATTTCACTACACAAGAACGCTCTTTCTGCCAATTCATTTTCTGGCCTTTCAACGCCATTCTTAATCCATCTAACGTTAATTGCAATTTGAATATGTGATCACGATGACCGCACTCGGAAAACGAAATCCATTTACTAAACGAGCAATACAATCTTTTTTTTCCCAATGTTTTAAATCCTTTTCAACATGTCTAGAAAAACAAAATAAAAAAACCACATTGATAACCATAACACAATTAGGCTTGCGGACCAATTCAAATCTTTATACATTTCAATCCTCTCACGGGATGTTCTAAATAAAATTCAGAAACCAGACAGTGAATGAAGGTGACCAAGAAACATCAGGTACAAGTTTCAAAAAGATAAGGACATCCCTATGAACAAAAATAATTCATAACACTTCGTTTGCAAAATTCACATATAAAGGAATATAGAACATATCACAATTTTCGGGAATGTTCCAAGACGAAAAGGAAAGGTTTCCATGACTTTGTTGACAAAGCTGCAAAAAATATCGACAGGCCATGCATCCCTATTTGTGTCTCTGTACGCTTCTGTAAGTTTTAACGCAATTCTAGAGAGGATAATTGACAAGAAATATTTTAAGAAATAGTGGCCAGTCCAAATCTTTTATCATTCTAAGATTCATAAGGGTGTTTCTAAGAGCAAACAACATATAACTTTAGTACTTAAACAGGAAAGATTAAACAAGCGTCTCGGTAAAAATAACTTTTATTTATTACACTTTACAATTTTTACACATTCGAAGCCTCCAACAAAGCAGCCTCCATCCAGGGTGAGAGACTGATATACTTGCGAATGAAAATCCACTTAATCTCAGTTAGCGTCTTTCTATAATTGCAAACCCAAGCAAATTGATTTTAGCGTTGTTCTACAATTAGAAAAACACTTTCATTCCCACTAATTTCGCAAAATCTTCTAGATTTTTTAGCGTCTTTCTATAAAAAAACGGTCACTTCGTTTGATTGTGAAAGGACGACCACGTGGCTGGGAAACAAACTTCAGGTCCAGTTTAAATCATCTACCCATCTTAATTCTTCCATTACATACCTGAATTTCTTGGCATGTTTCTTTTGCCACTTTTTTCGGTTTTCCTCAAATTCTCTCTCTTCAAGGTCAATGCGAACTGCGTGCCACAGAAATAGATACTCTCTGGCGGCTTCACCCAGATTTGGTACGCCATACAACGCCAATTTCATTAAGGTAGAAGGGTTTCTGACTCGTGGTGTGTCTTCTTCATGCAGCTGGGGTAGAGGAATCAATGGTTGTCTGTTATACGCCGTAGTGAAAATCGTACGGAAATTGAAGAAACAGGACTACAAAGAGCTGAAAGACTCAAAGAGCAGCGTTCTGAGAACTGACACTTCGTTTTAGCGTCGTTCCTATACATCCAACACACCTTTACTCGATCATTGGCTTACTCCATTTCCCCTGGGTCTTTCTCTGTTTTGATTTGTTCCCCTTCAATCTTACTGTCAGCACATTTTCTTCCAAAACTCGCATTTTTACCTTTTACGCGTTTCTTTTTACTTTATTTTCCTCTTTCTAATACTCACTTTCTTCCTTCTGTGACTTTTTCCCCTTGATTTTATCTGTAAGCCCGGAAACCTGGCTGTCGTGACTACTTCACTTGACTGATTGTCGAATATTTAATTACCTTTCTCTTTACAACTTTCCCTTTTTTCTCCGCTTCCTCTCCTCTTCCTCTCCGCTCTCCTATTTCCTCTCAAAACCTTGCAACCACTTGATAAAAATGTTATACTAGCCTCTGCGAACCTTGTTTTTCTCACTTTTTATTACTGCGCATGTGTTCTGGTTGGCGCCTGCGCACTGTGCATGGGCACTTTTTCTCTCCCACGTCTGACTTGACTTCTTCATTTACACATATAAGTTCACGTTTCACTATCGTATAATAACAACTCAAATGTCCTTTCTTTATGCTCCGACAACTGCCGAACCTCTACATTGACTTCCGATGATCTCCGACGACTTCCGACTTCCGATGTTCTCTGATTGTCCACAACCAATCAGAGGGCTCCAAAGACAATAACCTCATTTGTATCATGGTAGGGACCCATAAACCCCTAATGCTGCTCTGGCCTTCGAACACGGCATCATAAAGTGTGTTGCCATCATTTATGCAGTTCACAACTGCCGAACTCCACTCCACAGGCAAGACAATGGAGCTGATATTTGGGAGCATGTTTCTTAAAAAATAGTTACCAACAAAAATCGCAATGAGGATACATGCATTGCTCCCATTTCTCCCTCCTAAGCAGGACTGACTAATGTTGAAGGGAAACAAAAATTCTGTAAAAGAGAACCCATATGGTTTACTCCGCCCTTCAACATGAACTGCCACATCACTTTGAGGCAAGACTAGAGTGGTTTGTACAATGACAGACTCATCTCTATAGCTTTTGGCAGAAGCTGTCACACGATCAACCTCTGTTTTGGCCTGGATGCATGCCACTCCACTTCCATAGTTGATTGCAGATAGCTGTCCCCAGGCTCCAAACTTCAGTTTGCTGAAGAAGGACTCGATCCCACTGCCATTAATTCTAATTGAGGCAATGAAATAGCCTTCTTCAGCAGGGACATGATAGACGAACGACTCGCTGTAGTGGAGAAATGAGCTGACCATGATCTGAAGCAGATCCCATGTCTAAACAAAACGAACAAAACCAAAATTTATAATGACACAATATAAGGTGTGGAATTGAAGTTTTGAAATGACTCTAGTCTGTTGCCAAATTCTCCTTTTGATAAACAGTCATTCAAAAAGTATGTTGGAAGGAGGACATTGCGGTTTATCAGTGGTCACTTGGGTATTTATTCTGGGCACCCTTTAATTTTCCAAAAGAATAAAATGAAATATACATTTCAATGGGAAAAATGTACTTATAAAGGCATAAACAGTGACCACATTTTAGCTGGGAGTAAATAGCCGACTGGTCAAGTGTTTTAACTTCACTTATCACAATTGAAAAATAATTCAATTAATTATTAATAAATTCCTATAATACCTGCCAAGCCAGGAAATTCTTTTGTCTGGACTTCACTGAATTGTCCCTGTAAACTAAACAGAGCGAAAAGTATGAATAATATAGTAACAATATAACAATGTTGGCTGATAAAATTAATGCACAAACATTATAGCTGAGAAAGAAAGCATTCTGTTTTGCATTAATCAGAATACTCATTAAAGCGGATATCTATCGCATTTTATCGAAAACAAATAATTCTTTACAATTAGCGAAAATTCTTTTGCTGAATTATGCTAATGCAAAAATATAAAATCTTTCTTTATTCACTCAAAAGATTGTTAAAAGTTTATTGGGATTATCGAATGATCTTATTTATGTAAAAATCTTTATTGACCACTTGAAAATTAAAATGATATGTTAGTTTTTTCTTTTCTGCAATGATAACAGTCATACAGTATATAGTATATAGTTTCTTTGAAAGAACCATGAAACTCTAATAAGAAATAACATTTAGCACAGCTTGCGGTCAGTCTACTTATTTTGTGACTTCTCTTGTGTTCTGTATAATCTGACACACATAGTAGCAACACTTTGCACTCTGTTTAACAGGTAGACTTTTATAGACCAAAATTTAGATTTACCTCTCTCTTTGTGCTTTTGAAACAAATCCGCAAAAAACTGAAAGCCATCTTTCATGTTCTCTATCACAGGGGAGTTCATTCCTTTTACTCTTTGTCTGCTGAGAATTCCCCTTTCAAAAATCTGGTTACATGCCTCCAGGTAATCGGCAGTCTTCTTAACGGAGGTGGCATCAGGTGGCATAGGTTGAGATTCAGAATAACCTCTTAAGGCACTTATCATGTACTTTTGCTGAAAGCAAAAGTAATAAATACAGCAAAGACATGTTTCCAGGGTCTACTTGGAGCAAATTTAGTTTTCCAATACCTTCGGTTCATATCTGAGTCAATGGTACAGCTGTAGATTCAATCTTTCAGGAATTAAACATTATTATTTGGTTTCTAACACAGAATACTTTTAGAGATCATGAATGCTTTGAGTAAACTCTTCAGGCTGAGATACTACAAGTGCAGGAACAGTGTAACGTAACAAGTTACATTACACGAAACCACCTAACGTAAAGTTATTGTTACCGGCATGATCTTGGCTGGTAGGACGTGAAGGCGGGTCCACACATCACGATACACATTGTTGTACTTAAAATTGGGGACTTTTGGAACACAATCCTGTTCCCTTCTAGCTTTGTCACGGTGGTACTGGTCTTCGATTGCTTTCCAGCCCAAAGGGGTATCATCAATTTCAAAGGCTTTGGTGCCTTTGGCTCTTAAGCTATACAATGCTGCAATCTGGTTTTTCAGCTGAAGATAGAAAATAAAGGAACTTTGTCCCATACGTGCTAAACAGTTGGTACTGCACAGTAAATTAATGGCTGAAATGTACCCTTCAATTTTGTTAATTAACATGAGGGAAATTTGTTATACTGGTAATATTTTGCATAACCAAATGTTTAAGATTTTTAACCATAGGACTCATAATACTTTCATTTTACAATATTATGAGCCAACGATTCAAATTTTGTAGTGGGGGCTGGGTAATTTCACGGATTGGAAAAACATTCTTGGACAGAGTGCGTTAACACCAAGAATAATTTAGTCATATATTAACACCTAATTTAAATACTCGACTGACAATTTTTAACAATTAACCTCTTTTGAAAAGAGGGTGAGGGAGACAGCCAATATATATTAATTTTGTAGAAGTGCTGAGATTCCTTGTTTATGTGAAATTCTTACAAAAGCAGTATAAGCAGTAATAAACAATTGGCTTTCTGACCACCGTAAGGATTGTGTCCTCGTTAGGTACTCCTTTAATGTTGTTACAACACAGTCTCATCCTTGAAAGGTCTGAGTTCTACAAGAGGGTTTTTGACACCTGGTCTGCTTTGTTTTAAGTGGTTAACAATCTGAAAAGTATAGCAATTATTCACAGAGACCATGTGGTCGATGCTTAGCAAATGAACGGTCTAATAGAATAATACAACGGTCTAATAGAATAAGCACAAGGAGTTTCAGCGTAAGTTCCTTCAAGGACAATTTATCCACAGGGGATAAAGACTAAAGGCATTAAAGACCAATGGACACATCCCAAATTTCCGTGTACTTAGGTCTCGGTGGTTTTTCCTGGAAAATGCCTCACATTAGCCGAGGTACTAGAGGGTGTTTTCCTACGCATGTCCCATTTTCTAAAGTAATATAGCTAGACAAAGCACTTTGGGCTGTATTGATGGCACTGTATGTAAGGCCTTGCTGATATAGCAGGGTTAGAAAATCAAGCACATACACTACAGATGGTTGAATGTGACTGATCTGCCTCTGATTACAAAACGTTTGCCACTTTGTAATGTAGGTACTGTACTGTTTCTTTGTTCCATCTCTCCAGGATTCCATGATCAGCTTAGCAACCACCTCTAAAATTCCTCTACCCTGGATGGATTGCCAGACAGGAGACATGCCAGCATAGTCAATTTCCTCCTTAAGGGTTGTAGTGTTTAAGGAGAGTGTGATAGTGAAAGTAGGTCCTCCTGCTTCGGCAAGACTACCGGTAATGGGATTGCAATTAACATTTTCAGCAGTTGTGGCCACCAAACTTGAGTAGGCCAAACTAGTAGGATCATGATTCCCTGAGGTACTTGTTCCTCCAAAAAAAAATGTGTGAAATAGCACTTGAATTTATTGGATAAGTTTCAGAAATTGTACAAGAACGCAACTGTCATCTAGAAATTTTTAGCCGTCCTCAAGCAACACAAAATTCTAGGCATTATATTCTTCTCTGAACAGATATTTTACAGAAAACAATCGTTGGGTGCCCCCTGATTCTTCTTTCCTTCACTACTCTAACTTAAGAAGGCAAACACGGGTTTGTGCCACGTTTCTCTCGGAATCGTATTTTAAAGAAATAAAAAGACAGTACTCACACAAGATCCGCTCCTGGGCTTTTCCGTAGGTGGTAAGGGACACACGCTGTCCTGCTCTCTCCAGTTGGTGTGAACTCGTGAAGAAGGCATAGGCCTCAGCAAGGAATTCTCTCAGGCTTGCCGGTAGCTCTTGAAGTCCTACGTAGTAAGGTTTTCTCCCTGGAAGTAGGGCTCCGCTATCTTGGTCATCCAATTCAGACGACGAAGAAAGGTAAATCGAGGCACCAGCTAATGTGCTTGCGATGATTTCGAAGTCGCTTGACGCACCGTCTGACAGAAGAGGTAGTCTGCTAAATTCGTTGTCTTGCTCTTCGGATTTGGATGACGACTTGACATAAATCGGGGCAGCAGTGGCTGTGTTATTAGCAATGTTTTCAAGTCACTTGAGGCATTGCCTGACAGGCGTGGTCGTTTTACTTGCAGACGTAGAAGGACCTGCCTCGTCGCTTGCGCTGTCTGACTCCAGGACCAAGACACTGTTCTGTTCACTGTGTTCGCTTTGATCCTCCTCTGCTGGCAGTTCAAACAGGAATTCTGAAGCACTGAGTGGAGAAAGCTTCGACGATGAATACACATACGTTTGATCCAAGTCTTTTACGTCTTTGCTTGACGTCAAATCGTACTGGACAATGGGTGACACGTCTGCTTTCCATAGCTATAGGACTGAAGGTTGAATATGCAGGGTAATAAATCACCAGAAATCAGAGAGGTTCTGCGTGTGTCGGCATCTGTCCAATGTGTGAGAGTACTGCGGATGGGTTGTGATGTTGTGATCACGGTGAAACAATGGCTTGTCCCCGGGCGTATCCCTTGGGAACAGACAAAAGTATGCTTCCAGAGCGAATCTTTCGATCCGTTTCTTCGTAAATTTGAACTATTTTGTCCCTATCTTCGTGACGCATCAAATTTAACTGAGATAGAGTTTGAGTAAATAAACGTGAAAAATCCTTTTATGGCCTGATGTAAACCTCGGTAGCGACATAAACCCAGCCTGCTTCTTGCACTTCAAGTCCTTTTCGCCCTCAACTGAAGCTGATCTGTCGGTTTTTAATTTGGAAAAGAATGCCTCCATCTAAAAAGAAACGGCGACCAGCTACCAGGTCACAATCAAAGTCCTTGGTGGAAACAGAAGCTGTCAAAAGCGGGTTAGCACTTAATTTCTTTTTTTATATTTTTTTTCTGAGAAACGAGGTCCTTTAATAATTTAGTGTCATCATCGTTGTCGCTATTTTGGTCTTGTAGCTTTTTTTCTCTCTCTTGTTTTTGGTAGTTGACCTCACTCGAAAAGGCAGAACAAAATGTATAGTGAGCCTATTTGATTTTTCTTTCTCGCGTCCAGTGCAGATCACAGAAAATTATTTAACAGTTGCTCAAGACATTTTCTGGTCGCAAAAGTTGTGCTTCGATGAACGTCGTCTTTTCTTTTTTTTCTTGAATGGAGTTCACGCCACCAGACTGGGTTAAATTATCTGATTATTTTACACTTTTTCATTGCCTGAAAAGATTCAAAATGTGCAACTTGGGGCTAGACATGCCTGTAT